>VZQC01003481.1:138489-202035 GCA_009823505.1 Rhizomys pruinosus | reverse complement strand
CACACACACACACACACACACACACACACACATATATATATATGGACAGTGGATCTCAGAAGGTGGTCCCAGGATCCTTGGACATTTCTAAGAGTCCTTAGAGGTTTGAGAAGTCTTTGCTTTTTCCAAACACCTATTGTTGTGAAGGTTGATGATTTTCTTTTTCATGTCTTTCAACAAGAAAAACCTGCTGCAACTATTACCTCCAGATATTAAAAGTTCTGCAAGCTGCAACTGGCAGCGCGGTCCTATAATCCCAGCTGCAGGAGGATCTCAAGCTCAAAACCAGGCTGGGCTACACAGTGAACTCCAAGCCAATATGAGCAAATTAGTCTTAAAGTAAAAAGTAAAAGGAGGCTAGGGATGTAGCCCAGTGGTACAGCACTTGCCTAGCATATGCAAAGCTCTAGCTTCAATCCTCATTACTGAGAAAAAGTTAACTAGGAATAGTTTGCATACCTGCATCCCTGACACTCAGGAGGCTGAAGCAGGAGGGTCACTGTGAGTTCACAGCCAGCTGGAGCTACATAATGAATTCCAGGTCAGACTGGGCTACATAGTGAGTTCTAGGCCAGCCTAGGCTACCTAGTGAGTTCCAGTCTAGCCTGGGCTGCCTAATGAGACCCTGCCTCAAAAATAAAAATATTTTCAAAATGTGCCATTTTTCTCACATAATTCTTTGGTTTGAAATAGTTTCCAAAAATATTTATGGTAGCACAGAATGAGTTAACTATTATTTTTAGACAGCTTAACATATAAATCTTTTCATTTTTGTTATAGTTGTTTTTGTTTTTTGAGATGAGATCTCCTTATATAGCCCTAGCTGGCCTGGAAAACTCTCTATGTAGACCAGGCTTGCCTGGAACTCACAGAAATCCACCTGCCTCTGCTTCTTGAGTGTTGAGATTAAAGGTGTAAACCACCATGCTGGCTAACAGTTTTAATATTTAAACTTTGGTCTTTAAGCACAGAAATGGCCTCCTAATCCCCCTTTCACGATTTATGCAACATGTAAACAAGGGATAAAGGGAGACCACACTGCTACTGCTCTGCTCTCTATTTGTAAAAAAAATTTTGATTCTGTTAGGCGTGGTGGCACACTCCTTTAATCCCAGCACTTGAGAGGCAGAGGCAGGCAGATCTCTGTGAGTTCAAGGCCAGCCTGGTCTACATAAAGAGTTCCAGGACAGCTGGGGCTACAGGGAGACCCTATCTCAAAAAGACCAAAAATATATATTATTGTTTTTATTGTTTGTATATGAGCATATTGCCTGCATGTATGTAAGTACGTCCATGCTGTGTAGTGGCCACAGAGGTCAGAAGAGGCGTTGGATCCCTGGACCTGGAGTTACAGATGGTTGTTAGCCACCATGTAGGTGCTACGCCTCTAACTCAGATCCTCTGCAAGAGCAGTCAGTGTTCTCAACCACTGAGGCATCCCTCCAGCCCCTGATCTCTATTTTTAAAAATATTTTATTTGAGCCGGGCACAGTGGTGCATGCCTTTAATCCCAGCACTTGGGAGGCAGAAGCAGGCGGATCTCTGGGAGACAAGGCTAGCCTGGTCTACAGAGCAAGTTTCAGGACAGCTAGGGCTACAGGGAGACCCTATCTCAAAAAGACCAAAAATATATATTATTGTTTTTATTGTTTGTATATGAGCATATTGCCTGCATGTATGTAAGTACGTCCATGCTGTGTAGTGGCCACAGAGGTCAGAAGAGGCGTTGGATTCCTGGACCTGGAGTTACAGATGGTTGTTAGCCACCATGTAGGTGCTATGCCTCTAACTCAGATCCTCTGCAAGAGCAGTCAGTGTTCTCAACCACTGAGGCATCCCTCCAGCCCCTGATCTCTATTTTTAAAAATATTTTATTTGAGCCAGGCACGGTGGTGCATGCCTTTAATCCCAGCACTTGGGAGGCAGAAGCAGGCGGATCTCTGGGAGACAAGGCTAGCCTGGTCTACAGAGCAAGTTCCAGGACAGCTGGGGCTATAGGGAGACCCTATCTCAAAAAGACCAAAAATATATATTATTGTTTTTATTGTTTGTATATGAGCATATTGCCTGCATGTATGTAAGTACATCCATGCTGTGTAGTGGCCACAGAGGTCAGAAGAGGCATTGGATCTCTGGACCTGGAGTTACAGATGGTTGTTAGCCACCATGTAGGTGCTACACCTCTAACTCGGATCCTCTGCAAGAGCAGTCAGTGTTCTCAACCACTGAGGCATCCTTCCAGCCCCTGATCTCTATTTTTAAAAATATTTTATTTGAGCCGGGCACGGTGGTGCATGCCTTTAATCCCAGCACTTGGCAGGCAGAAGCAGGCGGATCTCTGGGAGACAAGGCTAGCCTGGTCTACAGAGCAAGTTCCAGGACAGCTGGGGCTACAGGGATACCCTGTCTCAAAAAGACCAAAAAATTTCATTTGTTACTTTTATTTTATGTTTATGAGTGCACATGAGTGGCTGCATGTAACCAAGTGCACTTGTGTCTTGCCATGATAGCAGAGGTCAGACGGCGGAGTCAGATCCCCTGCAACTGTAGTTATAGGTTATTATAAGCACCATGTAGTTGCCAGGAACTGAAACTGCAAGTGCAGCAAGTGCTCTTAACCACTGAGCCATCTCTCCAGTCGACCTGATCTCTTAACCACTGAGTCGTCTCTCCAGTCTCCCTGATCTCTATTTTTGAAAATGTCTTATTTGTGGAGTGTATTATATTTTTTGTTGTTATTTTATTTCAAAACTTATTTCATTATTATTTTATTGTACAGTTTTGTTTTGTTTTTTGTCTTTTTGAGACAGGGTCATCTCCCTATAGCCCCAGCTGGCCTGGAACTCACTCTGTAGACCAGGCTGGCCTTGAGCTCACAGAGATCTGCCTCCCTCTGCCTCCTGAGTGCTAGGATTAAAGGTGTGCGCCACCATACCCAGCTTAAAGACGGTTCTTAGCTGCCATGTGGGTGCTGGGAATTGAACCTGGGTCCTCTGCAAGAGCAGTTGTCCCTCTTAACCACTGAGCCATCTCTCCAGCCCCTGTACAGGGGGGTTTCTTTAAGGCCATTTTATGCAAGTATATTAAGAAACTTGGGCATACTCCCCTCCCCATACACTGCTATTAACAGTTTTAGTTCTTTTTTTTTTTTTTTTTTTTTTTTTTGTCTTTTTGAGACAGAGTCTCCCTGTGGCCCCAGTTGGCCTAGGACTCACTGTGTAGACCAGGCTGGCCTTGAACTCCTAGAAATCCACCTGCCTCTGCCTCCTGAGTGCTGGGACTAGAGGCGAGCACCACCACACCTGGATCCAGTTTTTCTTTCTTTCTTTCTTTCTCTTTCTTTCTTTCTTTCTTTCTTTCTTTCTTTCTTTCTTTCTTTCTTTCTTTCTTTCTTTTTTAAAAAAAATTTTTTTAAATTTTTTTATTTATTTCTGTTTGTGTATGAATGTACTGTCTGCATGCAAGTTTGCGCACCCGTGTCGTGCAATGTCGCGGAGGTCAGAAGAGGGTGTCGGATTCCTCTGGAACTGGAGTCCTCCTGGAATTGGAGTTTCAGACGGTTCTCGGCCGCCATGTGGGTGCTGGGGAATCGAACCGGGGTCCTCTGTAAGAGCGGTCAGTGCTCTTAACTGCTAGGCCATCTCTCCAGCCCCTTTCTTTCTTTCTTTCTTTCTTTCTTTCTTTCTTTCTTTCTTTCTTTCTTTCTTCCTTCCTTCCTTCCTTCCTTCCTTCCTTCCTTCCTTTCTTTCTTTCTTTCTTTCTTTCTTTCTTTNCGGATTCCTCTGGAACTGGAGTCCTCCTGGAATTGGAGTTTCAGACGGTTCTCGGCCGCCATGTGGGTGCTGGGGAATCGAACCGGGGTCCTCTGTAAGAGCGGTCGGTGCTCTTAACTGCTAGGCCATCTCTCCAGCCCCTTTCTTTCTTTCTTTCTTTCTTTCTTTCTTTCTTTCTTTCTTTCTTTCTTTCTTTCTTTCTTCCTTCCTTCCTTCCTTCCTTCCTTCCTTCCTTCCTTCCTTCCTTCCTTCCTTCCTTCCTTCCTTCCTTCCTTTCTTTCTTTCTTTCTTTCTTTCTTTTTTTTCCTTTGGTTTTTTTGAGACAGGGTCTCCCTGTAGCCCCAGCTGTCCTGGAACTCACTAAGTAGACCAGGCTGGCCTTGAACTCACAGAGATCTGCCTGCCTCTTCCTCCCCAAGTGCTGGGATAAAAGGCATGCACTACCACGCGCAGGTCCAGTGATTTTTTTTTTTTTAAGAGTGTTAAAAGAGCTCCCAAGATCAAAATATTTGAGAATCACTGCATTACAGTGAAAACTTCTTCAAGTTTACAGTCTAATTGTGGAAACACATAAAATAGAGAAAATATTTAGGTTCATTCATTCATTCATTCATTCATTCATCCATCCATCCATCCATTCATTCTTGCATGCCTGCTGTGGATCTAGGCATTAGGGAGTAGGATAGCAAAATGCTCTACATTCCTGGCACTTAAACTCTAATGGGCTGAGCAATTAAAGACATAAGTAGTATGTATTCATCACCAGAGAGCTGTAACTACTATTGAGAACAATAAACAGAGAGGAATGCTCCCATTAGGTGTCCAAATGAGTTTACTGGGCACGTCTTCTGTTACAAATGTAGTCTTATCTAACCTTTTAACCAAAGTTGTTAATCTTGTGTTCTGAGATCATTGAATACCATCTCAGGTGTTTACATTGTAAACAAGCCTTAACCCCTCATGACCTCATTGTCCCTAGCTCATAACAATGTATGTATGTGTGTATGTTCTGAAAATATCAGCACTGTAAGCAGCAAATATCTTTGGAGGCAATAAATTACCCCTGGTCTATGTTGGAAACAGTAGGTGGGATTAGGTTGTTAATATCTATTTGTGGGTCAGTAGGGATCGGAAAGGGAAAATTCTTCATTGATAAGACAGGTTCCTCATTCCTTTCCCATACCATGCTAGATGTTCTGTCTCAAAAGAGAGCAAGTCCTCTGTGTAGAGAATAGTTCTGAGAAGACTCAGAAGGAACAAGTTCTCAAGAATGGATCAAGCTTACTCTTTAACTCACACTAAGGGTAAGGCTGTCTTTGTTCAGGCACTGTTGGAATGTGGCATCTTTCTCCACCACAGAGAGGGAAGAGGCTTGCAGATATCTCAGAGAAGAAAGTTCCAGGTACAGGGAACAGAGAAAACAACAGCCTGCCATACTTGAAGAATAGCGAGGGCCACTGTACCTGGAGCACAGTAAGGAACGAGAAAAGGGTGTGAGGTTAGAGAGAAGGAAGGCTGGGCCCATTCACAGAGCTCAATGGATTCTTACCATGACCCAAGCTTTAATGAACATGTTAAAGAAAGTCTCTCAGGGGAGGAGAAACGCACCTTGTAACAGGGCTGTCTGGCTGCTGGGCTGGCAGCTTAGAAGAGGTCAAGAGTGGGAGGAGTTGGATGAGGGTGTATAGAAAGGAATGAGATGCATACAGAAGGTAAGAGAGGAGTCAAGATGGCACTAAGGTTTCTGATGAGCTACTGTGGGTTGACAGGGAGGTCTACAGGAGAAATGGGGTTGAGTGAGCACTCCACTTCTATAGCTATAGATGTTCAAGGAAGTTCACCACTGATAAGCAGATGGGGCAGTGGTGGAGGGCTGGGCAGCCTCCACAGAGATGGGCCTAAAGAAAGAGTGGCTTCTAACAGGTGGAAACAGCACTCCCGAGGGGGGCACCAGAGGTCAGAGGGTGGTCAGACCTTCCCAAGGCACACAGTACGTATGAGGATTGGACAGTGAGCGGAGTACCCAAGCTGGCATATTTGGAGTCATGAACATCTGCCAGACTGCTCTGCTTCAACATGCATTTGACACTCATTTTGTCTTTAGCCTGCAGTTTGTACGAGGGGCTGGGGTACCCTGTCTTACGGAGGAGACCTTCTCAGACCACCCCATCTAAAGCAACAGCCCTTAAGGGCTCCATCACGCTCCTCCACCTACGCTGCACCACCTTGCTCTGCTTCCTTCACATGATACGACTACTTTGTCTGTCTGTGTTTAGTGTACTGCCTGTGTCCTCCAATATAATATGACTGACATGAGGACATAGTTTTGATTCATCCTACTATCCCCTCTACCTAGAACTTTGTTATGGGTGGCACATAAAGAAATGATCACCAATCAATCAAACAGTGACTCAAGCTGAAACACAAATAAAGCTTTGTAAGTTATTTAAAACCAATTTCTATAGCCAGATCATTTTCACTTTGTGTTGTCAGAATTAAAAGAAAAACAAATTTGCCAAAGTTTCACTTATTTAAAGTGAACTAAAAATGAGATAATCCTAGCACTTGGGAGGCAGAGTCAGGTGGATCTTTGTGAGTTCAAGGCCAGCCTGGTCTACAGAGTGAGTTCCAGGACAGCTGGGGCTACAGGGAGACCCTGTCTCGAAAAGACCAAAAAAAAATATTATTTTACTTTAAAATTTTTATTGAACTTTTATGACTTTTACATAATATAATTTGATGGTATTTAGATTCCTCTCCCATTCACCTCTCCCCTTACTGTCTCCCACTCAGTTTAATGTACTCTGTCATATATATATTACAGCCTATTGAAGGGAGACCTTCATTACCACTAAACCATAAAGCAGTTCTTGCTTTGCAAACAAGCCCATCCAAGACTCCCATAAACCCCAACCATAAAGTTCTCCAAATAAGACCTTCCTAGATCCTTATCAGGGAAAGAATGCAGATCTTAAATCTTTACCCACAAGCCCTCCTAAGACCCTTATGGGGGTTGGAATGCAGGCCCTACATCCTCAGCCCAATTCCCATGTCCCTGTTCACCTATACAAAAGTACTCAAGCTCCTCTGCCATTTGGCCAGTGTGGTCACTGCAGCCTCCTCAGGTCAGTAGTCACCCCTCATTGACAAATAAAAGGCTCTTGTGAATTGTCTGAGGTTGGTTGCTTTTTCTTTCCTATCTGAGGCTCAACTATTAATTCAACATTTACCCAGCAGAGAGTTATAAGCCTGGAGAGAGCTCTCTGCTTAAAACTCCAGTTCCTAACATCTTGTTGCCTAAACCTGGGAAAGAGATCTCAGTGGACAAAGAATTCTCAGCTGACCAGGAGAAAGTTAAAACTCCTAATTCCTAACACCTATAGAGTCTGATTTGCGTCCCCAAATGTCTTCAGTGTGGGTCCATCTGCTGAAACTTGGTTAACTTACTAAGAGTCCCAAAGATTTTATTTTTAATAATGTTATGTGTATGTCTGTGTGTGGGTATGTGTATGACCCATGGAGGCCACAAGAGGGCATCAGATCACTTAGATCTAGAGTTATAGGCTGTTTGTTGTGAGTTGCCTGATGTGGGTGCTGGGAACTGAAGTTGCATCCTCTAGAAGAGCCGCAAGTGCTCTTAACTGCTAAACCATCTCTCCAGCCCACGAATCACAAATTTTTAAAGTGATGTTTCCCTTGGGAAAGTTATTCAGATATTTCTCACATAATCTTTTTATGGTATCTTTTATGGATATATGTGAGGATTGCTAAATTTCAGATTGACGTTAAATATCTATCATTTGTTGAGAACTTCCTAGGTTCACTGTGTCAGGTACTTCTCATATGTTGTTTTACTTATTCTTCTTATTTTGAAAATAGCTGTATTATTCTTTTTTAAAAAAAGCCTAACCAGTAAAATATTAAATCGAGAAAATATTTACCTTTCAAAACAACTTTATGAAATAAATATCCTTGGCCCTGCTTTATGGGCGAGGAAGCCTGCAAAATACTGGGACCACATGGGGAAGTGACAGCACTGATAGGACCTAGGCCTGGCCAACGCCACGTCCAGACCTCACTTCCACCTACTGTTGCTCTTCATAGCTTCATTGTACTTACTTGGCAGAGGAACAGGTTTTTGATGAACAGGTCTGAAAGGAAGAATTGTACATTAAGTAAAAGGCAAAGCAAATACAATGTGGACAATGCTCTGAACAGGTGTGTTACAAAGAATCAATACCAATGGCCAATAAGATGCATCTAAAGGTGGGAGGGGCAACAAAACTTTAGGAAAACTAAGATTATTCCTTTTAGGTTTGAAAGCAGAGGAGCCTTGACTTATATTTTAGCTAAGATAAATACTTAACATGCATAATAGGTCTCTGCAATTCTACAGCTTCTTAAGTGGCTTAATACCTTTTAAGATTTAATTACAAAGCAGTTAAACATTGGTTCCTTACTTAGTACTACAAACCTTTGTCGCCTTGCGTGACAGTGTGGAATTAACGTGTTAAGTCCCACAGTAACAGAAGCAAATGTTTGTATGAACTCAGGCTTAGGTTTTTTTTTTTTTTGGTCTTCTCGAGACAGGGTCTCCCTGTAGCCCCAGCTATCCTGGAACTCACTCTGTAGACCAGGCTGGCTCTGAACTCACAAAGATCTGTCTGCCTCTGCCTCCCAAGTGCTAGGATTAAAGGCATGCACCACCACCCATGGCTAGTTTTTTTAATTTTTATTTATTTATTATTTTTTATGTGTATGAGTGTACTGTCTGCATGTAGGTTGGTGCACCCGTGTCGTGCAATGCCGCAGAGGTCAGAAGAGGGCTTTGGATTCCCCTGGAACTGGAGTTTAAGGATGGTTCTCAGCCACCATGTGGGTGCTGGGGATTGTACCCGGGTCCTCTGCAAGAGTAGTTGGCACTCTTAATTGCTGAGCTATCTCTCCAACCGAACTCAGGCTTATTTTAATATGGACACAAATGCTTACACACAGAAATACTTATAGAAAATATATGAGTTAGTATACACAGACACATATACGCTTGCTTTGTTTTTAAAGGCAAGGATTCTGCTGCATGAGGTGGCTCATGCTCTGTAATCCAGTATTCTGGAGGTAGAGGCAGGAGAAGAATTCTGAGTTCTAGGCTAGTCTGGCTACATACCAAGTGAGTGAGTTCCAGGCCATCCTGGGCTACAGAGTAAGAGTCCCTGTCTCAAAAACAAAAACAGAAACCACACAAATAAATAAATAAAGGATTCTTACTTCTGGGTGGGAGGAAACACTGGTGACTGTACAGTGTCCTGTCTGTGACTAGACCCACGGTGGCGTTCAGCAGGGATAGGCTTTTCTGGATCAAGAGATTCTCTTATTAGTATTAGAGTGAAATATCTCTTTCCTCTCCCCAAATCCAGCCACATCCATCAAGTAGAACCCAGTTTGGCCAGATGTCTTTCCAATTCTCTGTCTTCCAAAGCATTCTTGGTGTGACACTTTCCACTCTGTTGGTGTGTTTGTACAGGACCAAATGCACCTCAGGTCCTGGGACCCCCATCCCAGAAGTGTTACAGGCCATACTGGAACTTCTGTGGCCCGTCTCTGGTGTGTGTGTACACGGGAACTGAACCTTAAAGGTGTGTTACCAGACTCTGAGCACAGGTGGGAGCTAGGAGATTTGTAGGCTTGGCAGTCCTCTGCAAACTCGCCCTCTATTTCTTTGGATGATAGTGTGTCCTGATATGTGTTGACTAGTCATAGCATATGGTGTAACTAATTTATTACTGAGGAGAGGTAAAATGTGAGGATTTATGAATGATCTACTTTTGGGGAAAAATTAATTGGATCAAATTCAAGGTTATGTCTATAATGTGAACATCACTTGCATTTCATTGTTTTCTTGAGGAGGGTAGACAATAGGTATATCCTTGGAGCATAACAAATTTCCGTGGATGTCCAGAGGGAACTTTACTTCTGAGTCATTAATAAAGACCTAAAAGCTATAGGAACCTGAGAGGAAGAAAGGTAGTAAGGACTCAAAGCCTCAGATGCTGTAAGCGGTAAGACCAAGGTCAGATTTCTTGCGGTGTACTTAAATTCAGAAAGCTTTGAACCTCTGAGGCTATTTCAAAAATGTGGCGGGTTACTCTGAGCTGTCATGTTAGATTTGTGCTTGTTTCTTTAAAATTTGATCATTTCCAAAAGGAGAGCTGATGATCATATTAGTTCCAGTAGCCTTGAGCTTTGATCACATCATGATGTCTTCACAGTCTGTTAGCCAGGGCTACGATATTTTGTAAAACCTTCCTTGAATGAACTATGACAATTCCCAAAAGGACATTATTTTGGTTTCCAGAACTAAAGTGACTTGTTTCTTTTTATTTATTTATTTTTTACTTGTTTTTTTAGATTCCTGAGTGCCCTGTCCCAAAGACCCTCAGTAACGGCCAGCCCATGAGAGATGTTTATCAATCACCTAACATTCCTTAACTGACTGCTCACAGGTTAGCCATCTATAGGCATGGCCAATATCAGACCAAAAAAGGAAACTTTTCAACTTCCTTCGCTGCCCCCTTCTGTCCTCTAACCACCCCACCTTGTAAGCAGACAGCGGGCTCTGATTACAGATACTCAGCTTCAGGTTTTTTCCCTATAAAGGCCTCCCTCCTCTCTTTCCTTCCTTGACCTTTCACAGTGCTGAGGCTTCCCTGGTAGGTGAGAGGAAGCTGCTTCCTTTCTTTGGGGTTAAATGTCCATAGCCTCTGCTCCTGAAATGGCTCCAAGGAAGCAGCACACTAAGGTCCCTCGCTGGGAGCCTTTGAGGAGGAGGGATTGCAGGCAGCAGGAGGGATGTTCCGAGCTCCTCCAGCATGGTTTGGACACTGCTGAAACCTTGAAGTATCACTGTTGCTCTGCTGCCCATCAGAGGAGCAACCGGAAGGACATGCCAGGTGTGCGTGAGCCTTCCGGGGAAGGGAAAACATCAGAGGGAAGGCAGAGAGTGTGGGACAGAGGACAGAGGACAGAGAGGGAAGGGAGAGAATGTGGGACAGAGGACAGAGAGGGAAGGCAGAGAGTGCGCTGGACAGAGGACAGGGAGGGCCTGGAAACAGAGGAGACTAAAATTAATCAAAACAGAGAAGAGCCACTGTTAATCATCAGCGACACCAGCTGGTGCCATATGAACAGTGATTTAGGGCACAGGGAAAGGGACACTCACTGTGACTGAGCAAGGGGCACCTTAGTGTGCAGTCTTAGGACTTGAATGTCTCCATGATCTAAGTGCTGATATCATGAATGATTCTTATGTTCTCTTTTCCCTTCCTCATTTGCATTGTTCAAATACAATCTTTTTAAGGGACAAGTTATTAAAAAGTAAGGTTTTTGAGTTATTGTCAAACAAAGGTGTATGAAGATGTACTTAGAAAACAGACATCTGACCTTTGAAAATGTAGCAAAATAATTTGTTCAAGCAAATAGTTTTTAAAAATTCATTACGTTTTCTAAACTGTTCATTCTGAGATGTGTAAGTGGTTCTCTAAATTAGAATTACCTAATTGCTTCCTGATTGGTCTAGTCACCTACAACAGGCAGGTGGCTAAGAGCAGACTGAGGCTTCCTCCACAGGACATGTCCACTAACTCCAGGTCCTAGGCTAGCCTTGCTGCTACTACTAAATGAAAGATTTTGTTGAGGAGAGTAGGTTTCATATTTACAATTGGCTCATAAATAACAAAACCCAGAATTACATTTATACACAAACCCTTAATTAAAAAATAACTTTTAGAGGACATGTTCGACCTTCAAAATAAAGAAATTTACCTTCACAAACATTTGATGAATTCTGTGCAGAGGCAACTGGAGGCTATGTTAAAAATAAAAAGGCAAAGAGATCAACATGGCAGACCATGGAAACAGAAGCCGAAGTGTTAGCATTAAAACAAACATGCTGCCAGATCTTCAAATCACAAGGAAACAAAAGTCAGCAAACACTGGATGGACATGTCTCATGTGAAAAGCAGTACAGTGCCATCTTGGTGTGCGACATCACTACTCTGTCAATAGTGTTGATGGACGTGGGGACCCCTCAGTAGTTTCCAGGCAGTGGCACTGTGCAGTGGGCACCTGGCATCTGGCTTCCATTTCATGGTCACATCGTTTTTGTGTTTGCTAAATGATGGTCACTGCCAGGCTCCAGAGTAGGCTCAGGTCCAGGGGCCGATTTGCAGGGTGGGCTGGCCCATGTTCACCCAGCCCTGGCCAGGGCCCTGTTTAGTCTGTGGTTGTTTGTTTGATACACAATGTCCTACACTTTGCTCTTCAATCCACAAGGCAGGAAGTACACAGAGGCTTCCTTTAGGGAAGACGGAGAAGTGGAGAGGAGCCTGTGCACCCCTTTGATCTGTTGTTGCTCTCAGGGAAGCTAACAGAATCCGGCAAGCAGCAGCTCCTCCCAGGTAGCAGCAACTTCTGGTCTACCTGAGGATTTGAAGTTCCTGGGGGCTGTCTGGGGAGTGGTTTTAGTTGCTAAGACTACTGTGTTCACCATAGTTAGAACCAATGTCAACTTTAAATGAATAGATTAAGAATAAATACTGTAGGAAATTCGAAGTACTTTAAGTGAAGCACTGACTTACTGTTTTCAGTGCCGCAGCTGGTTTTCTCCTGGGGAATGAAAGGAGATGAGCACTATTAAGACACAAGGAAGACGAAGTAGAAATAGTATCTTATTTTAGATCTAAATCATGATAATGAGATACAGTGGATAGGAAGACTCTCTTGAAGGGAGGAAAGGGACAAAAGGAGGATTTTATTGTGATCTTAGCCTCAGAGCCTAGACAGATGTGGAAGGTTAAAGTCAACAACAAACCAGAGTCCAGTTGCCAAGGAGTTCTGCTGTTAACTACCTGCTGGCTTTGGGCTTCCCTCTGGGTTGCAAGGGAAGTGTGTGAGCTTTAGCTTCTTTTACTTGAACTGAGAGCAGGGTGTGTTCAGGCCCTTCCTCTCCCGTGGGGCACCCTATGCTTACTATCTGGGACAGGAGTGGATCTGAGAGTGCCGCCAAGCAGGTGAGGCTGTAGCCTACACATTCCCACACCAATTTCTGCCCTGCTTCTAGGTGATTTTTCTCCAGGGCATGTCTTCAGAAAGACCCAAAACTCACAGAGTTTGAAAGTACTGTGGTTCTGAAAGTCTGCACCTGTGCTAACATTCCTGTTTATCCTGGCTTCAGTAGAGTCCGGGACCCAGTATTGCTAAGGCTTTACAGCTCTCTTTGGGTTTTGAGTACTTTTTTCTTCCTTTTTTTTTTTTTTTTTTTTTTATTTGAGACAAGGGTCGCCCTGTAGCTCTGGCTGGCAGGGACTCATTGCTGTAAAACCAAGGCTGGCTAGACTCACAGAGATCCGCATTGCTCTCTGGCCTCCACAAGTGCTAGGATTAAAGGCGTTGCGCCACCACAAACCCCAGAGCATATTAGTTTATTCCATATGTGTATCAGTGTAACTGTCTGCATGCAAGTCTGTGCATATCCGTGTCGCGCCAATTGCCGGTGGAGGTCAGAAGAGCGGTGAGGTCGGATTCCCCTGGGAACTGGAGTTTTCTCACCGGAACTTGGAGTTTCAGACGGCTTTTTTTTTTTTGGCTGTGGGTGTCTGGGGATCGAGCCCGGTCCTCTGCTAAGAGTGGTCGCACTCTTAACTCGCTAGGCCCATCTCTCCTACCCAAAATTTTTTTGGTATTTTGAGACAGTGAGTATCTCCCTGTAGCCCCAGCCTGGCCTGGAACTCCCTATTTCGTAGACCAGCTGGCGTTGAACTCACAGAGATTGCACTGCCTCTGGCTCCTCAGTCTGGGATAAAGGCGTGCACCAAACCCCCCCCCCCCAACACCTGGTCCCTTGCAAGAATATCAGTGCTCTTAAACAACCGCTGAGCCATCTCTCCGAACCCTTTTGTTTTTTTTTGGGTATACTTTTTTCTTTCATTTCTTCCCCTCTTTCTCCTTCTCCTCCTCCTCCACTCCTCTCCTTTTCTCGCTTCTCTCTCCTCCTCCTTCTCCTCCTCCTCCTCTCCTCTCCTTTTCTCTCTTCTCTCTCCTCCTTCTTCTTCCTCCTCCCACTCTCTCTGGG
Source organism: Rhizomys pruinosus (assembly GCA_009823505.1). NCBI lineage: Eukaryota > Metazoa > Chordata > Mammalia > Rodentia > Spalacidae > Rhizomys > Rhizomys pruinosus. The sequence goes on along the minus strand of VZQC01003481.1, from coordinate 188,136 downwards.
TGAGAGCTCAAGTATAGGGAAAGATTACTAGGAATTATCAAATGTCTGTAAAAGGTCTGTCCAGAACTAGGCTAAGCTCCTCACAGATTAATCCACTTAAATGACTTTTAAAATGTATACTATCAGGGCTGGAGAGATGGCCTAGCCATTAAGAGCGCCGACCGCTCTTACAGAGGACCCGGGTTCGATCCCCAGCACCCACATGGCGGCTGAGAACCGTCTGAAGCTCCAATTTCAGGAGAACTCCAGTTCCAGGGGAATCCGAGACCCTCTTCTGACCTCCACGGCATTGCACGACACGGGTGCACAGACTTGCATGCAGACAGTACATTCATACACATACAAAAATAAATAAAATTAATAAAAAAAATTTAAAAAAAATGTATACTATCATATTTTAGGCTTGAGGAAACAGGCTCAGAGAGGCTAAAGAACTTGCTTAAAATGATTAAAACTGAGCCAAGAGAGAAATGTACAGTTTTAGTTTTAACAAATCCCTGAAAGTAAGGCTTACTTTGGTCTTCACTAGGCAAAACCAAGACTATAACCATCCAGGCCAGCTTTGGACATGTGGAAAGGTGATTTAAAAAAATAATTTTATTTAAAAATTATGTATATGAGTGCCTGTGTGTGTTGTGTGTACATGAGTATGGGTACCTGCAGAGGTCAGAGGTGTGGGATCCCCTGGAACTGGAGTTATGGGCAGTTGTAAGCCACCCTATGCTGGGAATCGAACTCGAAGAGTATTTTGTGCTTTTAACCACTGAGCCATCTTTCTAGCCCGTAAGTGTGTTGTTTTATAAGAACCTACCAAGTCGACATAGCTGCATGGGATCACAGTAACAACATGTCATTGTACCCGCTCAGCAGTTTCCAAAGCCCCTTTAAGTAGTCCCATAAGCAAGAAACACTTCTGCATCATCTTGCAAAGTGGCCTCTACAGTGCTGCTGGGAGGTACGTTCACCCTAAAGCATCTTCAGACCTGGTCATTTATTTATTGGCCATGATACTTGCAATAGAAGACAGGGAGTAGAATGAACCTGCTGGGAGGTTTCACAGCAACTTGGGTGCTGAAAGTCAGGATGCCTTGCAAAAACCCGAGTCAGTGAATTCACAATTTAAACAAAACTAAATCTATGGGGAGCAAAACTCATTTCCAATGCTACTGGGGGCTCCTCCAGTCCAACATGAAGGATGCCATGGGAGTGGAGTCAGCAGGGCAGCAGGACCCCACCATCCCACACACCCAAATCACATACATCCATTGTCCTCAATCAGTACTCACCCAGCCCTTGGCAGTGGGGATGGCGCAGCTGGCAAAGAAGACTTGGAGTCCCAGACCCCGCTGCTTCGACCTGCACAGTACATACGTGGGTCAGTGTCCTTTCCCCGGAGCTGGTTGGTGGTCTCACAGAGGCTAGCCTTTCTGAGACACATTTTACATTGTTTTCAGTGAAGGGCATTTATCTAGTGATGCTGAAGTTGTGGGGCAAGCCAGTGGGAAGAGATGAGAAGAAGTTCAGAATGGAGCTTGGAGCGATGGTTCAGCGGTTAAGAGCACTGGCTGCCCTGTCCCCAGAACCTACATGGCAACTAACAACTATCAAGTTCCAGGGGATCTGAAGCCCTATTCTGGCCTCCATGGGCTTTGCATGTGATGCACTGACGTGCACGTAAAAACACTCACACACATAAAATAAAAATAAATAAAATAATAAAGGATGAAAATGCCAATACAGGGGCTGGGGAGATGGCTTAGCAGTTAAAGCACTTGCCACCCAAGCATGAAGACCAAAGTTCAGCTGCCCAGAACCCACGTAAATGCTGGTGGGGCATGGTGTGCTGGTTATAATTCTAGTCTTGGAAGATGGAGACGGGATGCTCAGAGCAAGCTGCCTAGCAAGACTAGTCATATTGATGAGCTCTAGGTTTGATTGAGAGACCCTGAATGAGGCAGAAGAGTGATCGAGGATGATTCCCAACGTCAACCTTGGGCCTTCACATGCACATGCACCCACACACAATTGAGCTTGCATATGTGTAAACATACACACATGCACACCACAAACACACACACACACTCACACACACACAAATGAAAAAAATGCTAACATAATGACCCAGGCTGTAGGTTCAAAGGCCACTCCTAACATTTCTATAGAATGTCTTTCTCCTGGGTAGTTCTGGAGCCCCTGATTCTGAGAGCCCAATGAAACCCCACCAAGGCTCATTTGAGAGGGATCCAAGAGCTCCCACTTGCTTACACTGTACAGGTGTGCTCAGCAGAGATACCTAGAGACAGATGGGTTCGACCTACCCTGTTCCTCATGAGTAACAGAATGTCCCTGTGCACACAGCTAAGTCCTCAGAGTTTTTATCCAGGGCACAAATGGACAAATATCTGCAAGTGTGACACCGTTAGCTTTATTTCATCTTCTGAAGTCATACAAGGGACATAGGGCATTGACCTTGTCCTAAGTCTCCCCGACCATGGATAATAGAATCTAACAATCATGGGACAAGCAGTAGAGAAGTAAGAGATCTTAATGAGGGCAGCCACTTGAACACTACCACTCAGTGGGACAAGGAGGTTCGTGATACTTGAGTCAAATTGAACTGAATGAACATTGTGTGTGTTGAGGAGGGAGGATATCCATGTGCCTAGATATGGAGTCCAGAGGAGGTTGTCAGGTGTCTTGCTCTATCACTCTGCCTTATTTGTTTGAGACAGGGTCTCTCATTGAACCTGAAGTAAGACTGGCTGCCAGGGAGCCCCACGAGCTTCCCACCCGGCTCCCCACAGCACCGAGGTTACAGGTGCATGTAGTACCATGTTTGGCTTTTCATGTGAGTGCTTGGGGTCCACACTCAGGTCCTCATACATGTCCAGCAAGTCCTCTTATCCACTGAGAGATGTCCCCAGCCATGAATAAACATTGCACTAAGAGCCTACTACACAGAGAAGTGCATAATTCCTAATGGACATGCAGAGAATACTCTGTGAGCTTGGGTCAGATCCACTGTCCTGTATATGACTTTAGTTTTCAAGTTAACATTGAAATAAGTCAATTACTGGGTATTATTACTGAGAACCTGGTTGTGTGAAACAGTGGAAGTCATCTGCAGGCCCTGTGGAGGATATCTGGAAGGACAGACACATGTGCCCTTGACAGCATCTGACATAAGTGAGAACAAGGAAAAGAGTCTCAAAATGTAATAAAAAGCAGGCCACAGGTTTATTTTTTCTTTTTTTTTTCACATATATTTATTTATTTATTTTTAACAAATCTAGACCCATGTTCCCGCTCATTCCCCCACCCCACCAGAGCTCGTGCATTCTGCCAAACATGCTTTCTATCTCTTAGTCTTTCTCAATATTTTCCATGGGGAAGTTGACTGTTTTGAGCAGAAGTTCACTGTTTCAGTCAGTTCTTTGATGCAGTATTTTCTGTTGTTGTTGTTGTTTCCAAAATGCATTATGCCCAACTGCTTTGTACAAAAGCTCAGGGGGCCCTACACAAGAAATACTTACAACTGGGTAATTGGCACTAGCATCCACAGATGAGTGATACCATGCATCGTTTGTTTTTCTGGGACTGTGTTACTTCACTCAGCATGATGTCCTCTAGCTCCAGCCATTTTCCTGCAAAGCTCGTGATGTCGTCTTTCTTTACTGCTGCATAGAATTCCATTGTGTAGATGTACCACATTTTCTCTATCCACTCGTCAGTTGAGGGGCATTTAGGTTGGTTCCAGCTCCTTGCTATTGTGAAGAGAGCTGCAATAAACATGGCCGTGCATGTATCTCTGTGGTGGCGTAAGTCTTGAGGGTACATGCCCAGGAGTGGTATGGCTGGGTCGGGTGGCAAGTTCATTCCAAGTCTTCCAAGGGTTCTCCACACTGCTTTCCATAGTGGCTGTACAAGTTTACATTCCCACCAGCAGTGGATGAGTGTTCCCCTTTCCCCACAACCTCTCCAGCACTTGGTATCATTTGTTTTCTTGATCCTAGCCAGTCTTATTGGAGTAAGATGATATCTTAAAGTGGTTTTCATTTGCATTTCCTTAATGATTAGTGATGTTGAGCAGTTCTTGAGGTGTTTCTCAGACATCTCTAATTCCTCGCTTGTGAAGTCTCTGTTCAGTTCTTTGCTCCATCTATTGAGCGGGTCATTTGTTTTCTTTTTTCTTTGTTTTTTGAGTAGTTTATATATTCTGGAAATCAATGCTTTGTCAGATGTATCTGCAGTGAAGGTTTCCTCCCACTCTGTGGGATTTCTCTTCACTTCCTTGATTGTTTCTTTTGATGTACAGAAGCTTTTGAGTTTGATGAGGTCCCATTTGTCAATTGTCGACCTTAATTCTTGTGCAGCTGCTGTCTGATTTAGGAAGTCTTTTCCTACGCCTATGTCTTGTAGTCTGCTGCCAACTTTTTCTTCTATCACCTTCAGAGTTTGGGGTTTCACGTTGAGGTCTTTAATCCATCTGGAGTTGACTTTTGTACAGGGTGAGAGGTAGGGGTTTAATTTCATTCTTCTACAAGTGGTGATCCAGTTTTGCCAACACCACTTGCTGAAGATGCTGTCTTTTCTCCATTGTGGTTTCTTGGCCCCCTTGTCAAATATGAGATGGCTGAAATTGTATGTGCTCAGATTTGGATCTTCGGTTTTGTTCCATTGGTCAACAGGTCTGTTTTTGTGCCAGTACCAGGCTGTTTTTATGACTATAGCCCTGTAGTATAGTTTAAAATCTGGTATAGAGATCCCTCCTGTGTAGCTCTTTTCACTCAGGATTGATTTGGCTATTCGGGGTCTTTTGTTTCTCCAAATGAATTTAAGAACTTTTGTTTCCAAGCCTGTGAAGAAACTCTTGGGGATTTTGATTGGGATTGCATTAAATCTATACAAGAGTTTTGGTAAAATGGACATTTTTACAATGTTAATTTTCCCAATCCATGAGCATGGGAGGTTTTTCCATCTTCTGAGGTCTTCTTCAATTTCTTTCTTTAAGGGTTTAAAATTTTTGTTGTAGAGGTCTTTGGTGTCTTTGGTTAGGTTTGTTCCTAGGTATCTTATTGTTTTTGAGGCTATTGTGAGTGGGAAGGTCTCTTTGAATTCTTTCTCCAGTTGCTTGTTCTTGGTGTAAAGAAAGGCCATTGATTTTCTAAGGTTAATTTTGTATCCTGCCACTTTGCTGAAGCTGTTAATCGTTTCTAGGAGTTTTCTGGTGGAGTTTTTTGCATCCCTTAAGTAAACAATCATATCATCAGCAAATAGGGATAGTTTGACTTCCTCTTTTCCAATTAGTACTCCTTTAATATCCTTTTCTTGCCTTATTGCTCTAGCAAGTGTTTCAAGCACTATATTGAAGAGGAGTGGTGATAGGGGGCAGCCTTGCCGAGTTCCTACCTTTAAAGGGAATGTTTCTGTCATTTCCCCATTTAGGATGATATTGGCTGTGGGTTTCCTGTATATGGCTTTGATTACATTGAGGAATGATCCCTCCAATCCAATTCCTTCTAGGACTTTAAGCATGAAGGGATGCTGGATTTTGTCAAAGGCTTTTTCAGCATCAATTGAGATGATGGTGTGGTTTTTGTCTTTGATTCCGTTTATGTGTTTGATGATGTTTATTGATTTTCGTATGTTGAACCATCCCTGCATCTCTGGTATGAATCCAACTTGGTCATGATGGATGATCTTCTTGATGTGGGTCTGTATGCGATTTGCCAGTATTCTGTTTAGAATTTTGGCATCTGTGTTCATGAGGGAGATGGGTCTATAATTCTCCTTTTTGGTTGTATCTTTGCCTGGTTTTGGTAATAGAGTGATGTTGGCTTCATAGAAGGAATTTGGGAGAGTTCCCTCTGATTGTATACTTCTAAACAGTTTCAGAAATAATGGTTGTAGGTCTTTTTGAAATGTTTTATAGAATTCTGCTGTGAAACCGTCTGGGCCTGGGCTTTTTTTAGTTGGGAGGCTTCTTACTACATCCTCTATTTCTTCATATGTTATGGGTCTGTTTAAGCTGCTGGTCTCCTCTTGGCCAAGCTTTGGTGATTCCCAAGATTTCAGATATTCATCCATTTCTTCTAGATTTTCAAACTTGGTAGAATATAGGTTCTTGTAATATTCCCATATAATTTTCTTGATCTTTTCCTTGTCCGTTGTGATATTTCCCTTTTCATCACAGATTGTATTGATTTGGAGTTGTTCCTTCTTTCTTTTTGTTAACTGGGCTAGAGGTCTGTCTATCTTGTTTATTCTTTCAAAGAACCAACTTTTGGCTTCATTGATTTTTTGTATTGTTTTCTTTGTTTCTATTTCATTGATTTCTGCTCTGATTTTTGTTATTTCTTCCTGTCTGTTGCGTTTAGGGTTCATCTGTTGTTGCCTCTCAAGTGCTTTTAGCTGTAGTGTTAGATCATTCACTTGTGCTCTTTCTGTTTTTCTAATGTAGGCACCCAGGGCTATAAATTTCCCTCTTAGGACTGCTTTTAAGGTATCCCATAAGTTTTGTTGTGTTGTATTGTCATTGTCATTCAGTTCCAGGAATGTTTTTATTTCTTTCTTTATCTCTTCCTTGACCCATTCATTATTCAAGAGTGTGTTGTTTAGTCTCCATGTGTTCTTGTAGGCAGGAGGGCTTGTCCTGGTGTTGATGTTGAGCTTCATTGCACTGTGGTCTGACAGGATGCATGAAATTATTTCAATCTTTTTGTATTTGTAGAGGTTTCTTCTGTGTCCCAGGATGTGGTCGATTTTGGAGAATGTTCCGTGGGGTGCTGAGTAGAAAGTGTATTCTCTGGTATTAGGATGGAATGTTCGGTAGAGGTCTATGAGGTCCATTTGGTGTATCATATCGTTCAGTTCAGATGTCTCTCTGTTTATTTTTTGTCCTGTTGACCTATCCAAAGGACTCAGTGGGGTATTGAAATCTCCCACTATGAGTGTGCTGGGGTTAGTCTGTGACTTGTGGTCCTGGAGAATTGTCTTTATAAAGTTTGGTGCACCAGAATTTGGGGCATATATATTCATAATTGTGAAATCTTCTTGGTGGATTGTTCCTTTGATGAAAATGTAATGGCCTTCTTTGTCTCTTCTGATTTCTTTTACTTTGAAGTCTATTTTATCCGATATTAAAATAGCAACACCTGCTTTCTTTTTGGTACCATTTGCTTGGAATATTTTTTTCCATCCCTTCACTTTAAGGTGGTGCCTGTCCTTGAAGGTAAGATGTGTTTCTTGTAGACAGCATATCGATGGATTCTGTTTCCTAATCCAGTCTCCCAGTCTATGTCTTTTGATTGGGGAATTTAGTCCATTAATATTTAAGGTTATGACTGATAGGTTTGTGTTGCTTCCTTTTGCCTTATTATCCATCTGCGGTTTTGATTTAGGTTTCTACTTCTGCAGTTATGCTTTTATTGATTTCTCCTTCTAGTTGCCTGGGGTTGGTTGCTCCTTTCTTCTGTTCTTTGAATTGCTTCAAGTATTCTCTGAAGGGTTGGTTTTCTGGACATGTATTCTTTCAACTTGTTTATGTCATGGAAGGTTTTTCTCTCTCCTTCAACTATAATTGACATTTTTGCTGGGTATAGTAACCTGGGTTGGCATCTATTGTCCCTTAACACTGGGAATGCTTTGCTCCAGGTTCTTCTTGCTTTCATAGTTTGCATTGAGAAGTCAGTTGTAATTCTGATAGGTTTCCCCTTATAGGTCACTTGTTGTTTTTCTCTTGTGGCTTTAAGGATTTTGTCTTTGTTTTGGGTGTCTAGCATTTTAACTATGATGTGGCGTGGAGAATTTCTTTTCTGATCTTGTCTGTTTGGAGTTCTATGTGCTTCTTGTATTGGTATTGGTTTGTCCTTTTTTAGTTTGGGGAAGTTTTCATCTATTATTCTGTTGAAGATCTGATCAATACCATTCTCTTGGGATTCTTCTCCTTCCTCTATTCCTATGATGCGGAGGTTTGATCTTTTCATAGTGTCCCACAGTTCCTGGTTGTTCCACTTTTGTGTATTTTTAAATTTTTCATAATCTTTCCTTGAGGTTTTTAGTTGTTCTGTGTTATCTTCCAGGTCTGATATTCTTTGTTCTGCTTCCTCCATTCTGCTTCTGAGGCTTTTTTCATTCCTTTCCTCTTGAATGGATGAGTGTTTGATTTCCTTTTTCATTTCCTCTTCTGATTTCTTTAGTGTTTCTATTTCTTTTTGGAGCTTCTCGATCTCTTTTTGTAGCTCTTTTGTTTGCTGGTTGGTTTCTTTTTCTTTTTCAGCATGGGATCTTTTCAGTGTTTCTACTTCCTTCCGGAGCTTGTCATTCTCTCTCTCTCGGTCCTCATTCTCTTTTCTTAGTTCTTTAATTTGTTCTTTATGATCTTGTAGTTCTTTAAGTATGTTCCCAATTGTGTTTCTGATGTCTGTGTCCTGGGGCATCCCCGGAGGGATCCCACTGCAGGAGTCGTCCATAGGGTTGGTAACGCTTGGCGTGGGATTATCCTGTCCCTTTCCAGTGTAGTCTCTTCTTCGTGATCCTGGCATATGGGCTTCCCCTTGCCTGTATTCCGATGTGAGTCCTAAATGCCTCTTTACTGTGTTGAAGGCGTGCTTTGCTTGCCTCCTTCAGATCCTTCTTCGTAATCTCAGTTGGCGGGGGGTGGGGGGGGTGGGGGGCGCACCTGCCGCTGGGCTCAGGAGATCTCCCACAGGTTTATTTTCATGGCTTCTGCTCAGAGCTTCTCTACTGTTTCTCCATACATGGTTTTTGCTGAGCTGAGTGCAGGCGTTGCTATCCATTTGAAACCCACAGCTGGTAGTCCTTATTGGCCCAAGCACCTGGTGGAGCTGTGCCACCTCCAGTGCTGCTCCTAATTACAGATTACCTGACCTGGATGCAAGATGAAGAACCAGGGAAGTATGTGTGTGTGTGTGTGTTAGGAGTGGCCATCTGTAAAATCAGGGCATAGCAAACCAGTCTAAGTCAGAATTTCTTCCTCAGAAATTCTTCCTTTGTTAAATGCCAAGGACTCAGTCAGCCTGGGCTCGCGACCTTTGTTAAACTACTGCCGGGCTTTTCCGCTCAGCTCCCTTCCTCCACATCTCCAATCATCCTACCAACATGTCCTCTTTCCTTTCCTTCTCCAAAAATAGCTGGTGACCAGCAGAGAGAGGAAGTGCCTGCCAGCTCTGAGGTACTGGAGCACAGTGCTGGTGCAAAACCCGTGGGGTTGGGCCGGTGATATGTCTCAGTGGGGAAAGTCGCTTGCTGCCAAGTCTGATGACCTGGGTTTGATCCCCATAACTTACATGGTGGAAGAAGAGAACTGACTCCACAAAGTTGTCCTCTGAGGGTCACATGGGCACTGTAGCATGGGTGTCCCCTCCCCCCAAAAAATAAATATAAAAACCAACAGCAGCAGCAGTAAAATGTAGTGTTGAATTGGGAAAACAAGGTTCTAGTTATTTCCGTCACCAAACTGGTTGGGTGACCTCTTACAAGCACAGGCTTAGTCATCCTTTCTGTGAAATGGGAGCGCTCTCCATCTTACCAAATTCAGTTTTTGTGGTCCTTTACAGGATAACTTGGACATTTTATTTATTTAGTTTTATTATTTTTATTTTTATGTGTATGAGTGTATTGCCTGCATGGACATAAGCACCTGTGTCATGCAAAGCCTGTGGAGGCCAGAAGTGGGTATCAGATCCCCTGGAACTGGAGTTACAGATGGTTGTTAGACACCATGAGAATGCTAGAAATCGAACCCAGGTCCTCTGGGAGAACAGTCAGTGATCTTAACCACTGAGCCATCTCTCCAGCCCCAACTTTGCCGTTTTAAAGTATTAGCCACATAAAGCCCCAAAAACAGTATTGGGAAAAGAGCAAAAGCTTTTGATGGTAAAAAGGAGTGAATGAAAGGAGCCTACGTGCAGGACCACACCATGAGATTCTGTCTGTACCAAGTGTCAGAAAAGCAGATTGACACAGAGCAAGGCAGAAGGGTGGATGCCTGGAGCCATGAACGGGAACAGCACAGCACTGAGTGTATAAAAATGGGCGGAAGAGATTTTGTGGGGTGGGGTGTGCATGGGAATTTTCTAAAAGTGGACTAAGATGATGGTTACATAGTGTGTTACTAAAAATGATTTACAAAAATCATTGAGTTCATATCTAAGATGGGTGTTTTATGATATGCAAATTAATGTCCTAAAGGACTAGTAATAGGATTATGTTTTCATCTTAGTGTCTTGTGATGAGTACCTCAGTATCTTTAGGTGCTGGCAAGGTGCTAGGGACTTTGAATGTGCCATCTCCAAGCCTCGCTAACACCAGGTGGAACTTGGAGGCTTAGAGAGGGCAAGTGGAGGGCCTGTTTGAGCTGCAAGGCCGGGAAGGCACTTCTTTAGCCAAAACTCTACACTGCTGTTCAAGGCTTGCTGCGTAGATCAGGTGCACTGTTGATTCTCTTTGACAGGAAGGAAGGAGTGCTTTTGAGATTGCTCAGGGAGAATGGAGACAGAGTCCTTTATTCATTGGCCAGAGCCCTTCCGCTCTCCTATGATGCAGCCAGACCTAGGAGTGCATCAGGGTAGGATGATCCTAGCAGAGCTGCACCTGGCAGCCTCCTTGGTTACTAGAGGAGCCTAGTTCTTGGTTGGGATGCTCTGGAGAAGAGTGGTACATGGAGCTGCACCAAAAGCATAAAAGTAAGAGAAAAACCAGCTTGAGTCTATCTGTCCTGAGTTAAGAAATTTGGAAGTCTTTCTTCTAATGGTGTAGGCCATGTGTGAACTGGTGTGCACAGGCTTCTCAGCAAGGAAGAGTGCTTGCCCTTATCAGCTTTCCCTTCTCCTGCCTGGGTTTTGCACACCACTCTATTTTCAGTTTCACACAGACAGTCACAACATTAGAGATTATTAAACTATTGTTCCAAAGGGAGTTTAGATCTTCATTCATCTGATCCAGTTAAAGGTTTTCTGTCCTAGTAACACCCTTCTTCCTAAAAGGACACAGCCTGGAGTCTACATTGCAGCCAGACTCAAAACAATTTTGACATGGCATCTTAGCTTGCTGACTTTGACCTCTGCTGCCAGAATACAAGAGAAGTTGGGTAATGGGGTTCTGAGCTCCATTCTCTAAGTGTGCAGGGATTGTGAGTTCTGAGAGAGAAAATAAGTGACATAAAACCTTAGAAGTAAACCATTTCACCAGGAATGAGTGTAATGCACGACTCTGGAGCAGTTTTCTCTTAAGGAGCATGACTCTGGAAGCAGAGCCCAATCATTGTGGTTAGCTCTAGAAGAGTGGAGTGTGTGTGCATACAAGCATGTGTGTGTGTGTGTGTGTGTGTGTATGTGCACACATGTGCATGTGCATGTGTGTGCATATGTGTGTACGTGTGTGTGTATGTACGTGTGTGTGTGTGTGTATGTGTGTGTAAGGGGTTGAGCCCCCCTGCTCTCTGTACTGGTGACGGTGGGAATGGGCAGCACTCCACACCCCTGGCCCTAGCCTTGCTGAAACCTTCAGGAGACAGCTAGGAACCACTGGATATCCATGGTTCTGATACTTAATGAGATAACAATGGAATGTGGCTGGCCACATCTGGAAAGCTTCAGAAGTATTAAAAATAACCTTGCACCTGTCTCCAGGTGTGCAGGGGAAAGCTGAGGTGGGGTGCAGCTAGGAGACAGTGGGAGACAAGAGGTTGGAACAATAATGTGGAGAAAGCCCGGCCTAGGGCTGAGGCCCAGGGGCTGGCAGCTTAGGCATGAGAAGCGAGGCAACATCTGTCTCTCCAGCTGTGCGACAGGTGTTGCATGAAGTTTCCCCCATCACCATTTCGGAATTCTCCTGTCTCAGGTAGGGACTGTGAGCTTCATATACAGTTGAGATAAGACGTTTGTAGACGTGAAGTTCCAGCCCAAAGCCCTACAGATGATAATGAGGAGCTCTGGAATCCCAAATCACCAGACAAATCCTGGATTCCTCATTCGGGAGAGGAGAGATGGAGAGAACCCTACCCAAAGCCTATTGAGGGGATGAAGCTCAGGACTTGCCTATCAGGGCCCAAAATGCTTGGGGTGAGGGTCCTTTCCATGTGGTTCTAACAGTGAGCAAAGATGAAGCTAGGCCTTCTCATTTATCAAGAACTTTGAGGATACAGGTGATATTCATGTTTGAATATCTCTTTTGGAACAGAGTAAAAATTAAACCAAATCACACACAAACTTTACCTGCCGCTCTCCCTGAAGGTGACACCAGACTTGAGGAGCCATTTGGCTTGGTTGATCTATTCACCGTGGGAGCTGAAACAGACATAAATATGCATCCACATGGTGATCACAGGCACGTGACACTGAGGAAAACCCTCATATAGACAAAGATGATGTGTCAGATCAGAGAGTCTACAAACAACCAGGGACACCCTTACTCAACATAAAAACCATCTGACAAAGTCTTCTCAATGGAAAGCTCTAGGGTAGATTAAATGATTAAAATGAATGACTAACAAAATAAAATAAAGATGTTCAGTTGAATTGCATACTAAGTTAGAATATCATTTACCTAACTGGAGGTACAGGAGGAACCCCTTTTGTTTTAACCAAGAGAAGAATATTAAACCTAAACATGGCAGAGCCAAGTTAGTAGTAGCCCCAGCTCCCCAGCCAGAGGCAATTTCTTTTGGATTTTGAGGTGGTTTGAAGGGAGGGGGTGTGTATGTATGTATAGGTGTTTGGGGGCAGCAGGTGGCTTTGTTTTAAAGCTGTCACTCATATTTGGGGATTATAGGAGAGAGTTGTTTTGTGAAAACTGAGAATTGAGGGTTGTTCTTTGGGGTAGAGCTTAGTTGATGAGCAGAGTCACTAGAAGAGGCATCACCTGATTGTTCACCAAAGGATCTTCTCTGGAGCATGCGGTTTCTATGTCTAATCTGAGGTATGTGGCTTTCCAAACTTGTTTCCAATAGCATTTGTTATCTCCTCAAGGATCCTCAAATAAAATGTTTCCCATAGGCTGGAGATAGCATGGAATCTAAAGAGTCATAACTCAGAGCACAGTCTCTGGAAGTTGCTCATGGCGCACTATGTACAAGGTTAACATGGCGACTCACTGTCCTGTATTGGGTTGTTTTTTTTTTTTTTTTTTTTTTTTTTTTCAGTCTTTTCGAGACAGGGTCTCCCTGTAGCCCCAGCTGTCCTGGAATTCGCTCTGTAGACCAGGCTGGCCTTGAACTCACAAAGATCCGCCTGCCTCTGCTTCCCAAGTGCTAGGATTAAAGGCGTGCGCCACCACACCCCGCCTGTATTGGGTTTTTTAAGAGAACCAACCTAAGTGAGAGCAGCTGAATATAATAACCCAGATAAAAACCGAGATGGGTGTGTTAAATCATGAAGAGGGAGGAGAGGGGCTATGAAACCTGGCTATGAGTTGCTCATTGATGTTCCCCCAGTCAAAGAAGTGTGGCTCCAAAGGGGAGGGGCCAGACACTGTCACTTCCGAGCCCCTCAGCGCTGACTACGGAATAACCCGGTACATGTGGGGGCTTTCTAGGTACTCAGAGATCCAGGTACTCACCTTTCTCAGCTGGAAGTGGGCTGCTATCTGTGGGATGGATATAGTTTTCATCATTATCCTCCACAGGGACCACGTAATCTGCCTAAGAGAGACACAGACAAGAATGAAGATAATGCTGACTATTCATAGTTAACCGTGGGAGGAAGTGATCTGTGTTTTTAAAGAAGCTTTAATGGGATGTAATTCACATACCATAAAATTGTGCCAAGTGAAATTTATAATTGGAATTTGGGGCACTTAGTCATGTATCAGTATCTACAGGGGACTGGCTGCCAGAAACTCTTCTATAAATACCCCAATCCAAGGCTGCTCAAGTTCCTTACATAAAATGGACACCATCGGTTTTCAACGAATGTACAGCCTCATATTTCAAATAATCTCCAGGTTTCTAAGATCCCTAATATGACATAAATGTTGTATAAATAATTGCATTTTTCAAGGAAGAATGACAGGAAAAATGTCTACACATATTTAATAATACAAGCATAGTTTTGTAAAAACAAAATAAAAGGAAAAAAAAAAACCTCTCCATAACTGTTTTGAGTCTGTTGATGCAGAATCCACAGATAGGGAGGGCTCATTCTCAGAGTTGGGGAATCATTGCCACAATCTAATTTGAGAAGACTGGCATCACTTCCCCTAAAAACCTGGCACCCACTAACTCACTCCCCAGCTACCCCTTCCCATGGCCTACTCAGCCACCTGCTTTGCCTATTCTGAACACTGTATGTCAATGGAAGCATTTAACACGCCTTTTGTGGCTGCTTTCACTTGTGGCATTTTCATGATATTTTCTTTTTTAAATTTTCATTTATTTATTTTTTAAGGGATTCACAATATAAGAGCAGAGTTGTTTTCAGATCACATAGATGTCGCTCAGTTTGCCATACAAATAGGTAATTGGTGGTAGCATCCACAGATGAGGGATACCATTCCTTATTTGTTTTTCTGGGACTGTGTTACTTCACTTAGCATGGTATCTTCTAGCTCCATTCGTTTACCTGCAAAGTTCATGAGGTCATCTTTCTTTACTGCTGCATAGAACTCCATTGTGTAGATGTACCACATTTTCTCTATCCACCCGTCAGTTGATGGGTACTTGGGTTGGTTCCAGCTCTTTGCTATTGTGAAGAAAGCTGCAATAAACATGGCTCTGCATGTATCTCTGCAGTAAGATGAGTCCTGTGGGTACATACCCAGGAGTGCTATGGCTGGGTCAGGTGGCAAGTTCATTCCGAGTCTTCCAAGGGTTCTCCACACTGCTTTCCATAGCGGTTGTATGAGTTTACATTCCCACCAGCACTGGATGAGTGGTCCCCTTTCCCCACAACCTCTCCAGCACTTGGTATCATTTGTTTTCTTGATCCTAGCCAGTCTTATTGGAGTGAGATATCTTAAAGTGGTTCTAATGTGCAGTTCCTTAATTATTAGTGACAGTGAACACTTTTAAAGATATTTCTCAGCCATATTCCTCACTTGTGAAGTCTCTATTCAGCTCTTTGCTCCATCTATTGAGTGGGTCATTTGTTTTCTTTCTTCTTTGTTTTTTGAGTAGTTTATATATTCTGGAAATCAATGCTTTGTCAGATGTATCTGCGGTGAAGGTTTCCTCCCACTCTGTGAGTTTTCTCTTCACTTCCTTGATTGTTTCTTTTGATGTACAGAAGCTTTTGAGCTTAATGAGGTCCCTTGTCAATAACCAACTGACCACGAATGTATGGAGGTAGTGATTTGTGTGGATAGAACACAAATGAGGTGCCCAGATCTTTAAAAGTGATTTTTCTAACCTCTCCTAGTGGACAGCCAAGAAGAGTGCTGGGAGAAGCAGAAGCTAATGGCATCCCACTCAGTCCTAGCAATCCAGTCAGGTGGGCACCGCCACTAGCTCTATATCAGGAAGAAACTGAGGAACAGAGAAAACACGCAGGCTGCACATGTCCTCACAGATAAAAGGCAGTAGATCCAGGATCCGAGCCCAGGCAGTTCAGGCACTCAGCACAAATGGCTTGTCTCCTGCACCCAGCTCCTCACATCCTTCCCTGCTCTCTCACGGTTCCACTCTCTTCCCATTTAATTTCTGTTTCTCACCTCGTCTTCACTTTCAACAGGAGCTGCTCTATCTGCAATGTCTGGAATCTGATCTATTTAGAGTAATGCTATTTCTGGAGCTGAGACATTTTTATTCCAAAAGAGCAGTGACAGGAATAAAAAAACAAAACCTTGATCCAATCCCAACAAATTCTGTTCATTTAGGGGCAAGGAATGTGTAATGTATTTCTCTAGTATTGTAATTCAGTGCTGTAAAATTGTTACCTCCCAAAATTAATATATGATCAAAGACCCATCACAATTATACCATAAAAGATGGCAGGCACTGCCGTGATGTCCTGCTATAAACCCCATCATCCCATGAACAAGTCATAAAAGTAGCTATATTGTTACCAATAATTAATCCTTTGTCTGAGACAGAGTCTCATATGTGCCAGACCAATCTTAAAGTTGTTATGTGGTCGAAGATGACCTTCAACTCTGGATCCTGCAGCTTCTACCCCTGGGTGCTGTGATTACAGACATGTACCACCATGTCCAGCTAAAAATTGATCTTTTGATCACAAGCAGACTGTTCAACTACCATGATCTAAATCTCAGCGATTACAAGAATGTGATTCAAAGATATAACTAAGCCAGGTATGGTGTACACATCTGTAATCTTAGCTACTTGGGAGGCTGAGGCAGGATGATCACGGATTTGAGGTTAGCCTGTGCTACATAGAAAGCTCAAGGCTGGCCAGACAGTTTAGCAAAAGTCTGTTCCAAAGTGAAAATTTAAGTTTTTTTTTAAATTTTTATTTATTTTTGTATGTGTATGAATGTACCTGCATGTAGGTTTGTGTATCCATGTCAAGCAATGCCACAGAGGTCAGAAGAGGGCGTTGGATTCCCCTGGAGTTAAAGATGGTTCTCAGCTGCCATGTGGGTGCTTGGGATCAAACCCAGGTCCTCTGCAAGAGCTGTCAGCACTCCTAACTGCTAGGCCATCTCTCCAGCCCCCAAACTGAAAATTTAAAAGGGCCGAGGATAGCTCAGTGGTAGAATGCTTGCCTAGAATATGTGAGACCCTGACTTTCCATCTGCCCTTTCAGAACCCAGCTTTGTCTGTACCTCTTTCTCTGGTGCAGCCCTGCTGCAGCCACGTCCACAGGGTGCTGTATTTGGGACTCTCCTTCTCTCACTGGGCTCCCTCTCAGCTAAGCACAGAACTCCAGAGCCTGGCACAACCCACAGTGTCCACATCTTCATGTGCATTTGCCCAGTGCTGAGAGAATCTGACCTTAACCCTACTCAGGAGGTGTGAGATGCTTCCTGTCACCTTATGCCTACCAAAGAGAAGCAGCATCACCTTGCAGACTGACTGACAAACCACACTCTCTACCCCCCAATCTGCTGATGTTCCACTTTCCATTGTCCCTGGTGCAGGCTCGTGAACTGAAATGTGTGGCTGGGCAGGCACGTGACAAGAACGAGGAGCCTGTGCAGGGTAAGGGTGTGAATGGGCACTGTGGGCATGCTGGGGTCTATGGAAAATGGAAAAGGGACTGAGGATTGCTTTGCAGCTGATCTAGTCATCTATCATGAGGCACAGGGTCTGTCAGCACTGGCTACTGCCGAACCTTTGGTCTTCAGGAGAAACTAGAAAACTAGCTTGCAAAGAGTCTAGAATATGCTAGAAGGAATCTGCCATGTACACAAGTCTCTCTCTGTATCAAGAATTGTACTTCTGTCCATACTTAAACAAATATAAAAACAGTAAGAAGAAATGAAAAACAAAAGACAACAACAACAACAGACTCAGAGAGGCTTGTGAGCTTGCCCAAAGTCACAGGGCTGAAAGGATCAGAGAAGGAATTTAGGTCTAGACATTGTCTATGTTCTGCTTTAAACGCTCCTTTTTTCCATCTCCTGGGCTATATTAAGATGAAAATGAAGGTCATTTTACAGGATCAGAAACCAAGCTTATTTTATCTGTAACCATTTCAAAAAGTATTTCTTAGGCAAGCTTCAGTGAGATTCTTGTGATGTCAAGAGGTGCCTTTAGTGCCTCTTATAGGAGCATCCTAAGGTGCTGCCTGAAGGCCTGTCTTGTCCTTAAAAAACAGCTGTCTCTGGGAGCCCCTGCACACTGGGCTCCAGCAGCCCCTGCACACTGGGCTCCAGCAGCCCCTGCACACTGGGCTCCAGCAGCCCCTGCACACTGGGCTCCAGCAGCCCCTGCACACTGGGCTCCAGCAGCCCTTGCTCGACCAGCCAGGATGAGCTCACCCGGTCCTTGTCAAATGGCAGCCATCCCACTTGGAGTAAGACTCACAAAAGGTGGGCACTGACAGAGGGGAGACTGACACTGGAGAGGGGGTTCTCTGGATTCTTGGGGGGCAGGAACAGGAGTGGGAAGCAAGAGCTGTGGAAGGGAAGAGAGAGGCTGCACAGGGTCGTCCCCCCCCATGGTTTAAGGGTCCCCCCATGCCCTGGATCACTACTTCTGGGAGAGAAAAGCAGAGATGGAGGGAAGAAGGGCGGGGAGGGGAGAAAGCCAGGAGATGGTGGGTGGGAAGGGAAGGGGAAAGGGACGATTCACCACGAGGAGATGGTGGGTGAGAAGGGAAGGGGAAAGGGACGATTCACCATGAGGAGATGGTGGGTGGGAAGGGAAGGGGAAAGGGACGATTCACCATGAGGAGATGGTGGGTGGGAAGGGAAGGGGAAAGGGACGATTCACCATGGGGAGATGGTGGGTGGGAAGGGAAGGAGAAAGGGAAGATTCACCATGGGGAGATGGTGTGTGGGAAAGGACGGGGAAAGGGACGATTCACCATGGGGAGATGGGGGGTGGGAAGGGACGGGGGAAAGGGACGATTCACCATGGGGAGATGGTGGGTGGGAAGGGAAGGGGGAAAGGGACGATTCACCATGGGGAGATGGTGAGTGGGAAGGGAAGGAGAAAGGGAAGATTCACCATGGGGAGATGGTGTGTGGGAAAGGACGGGGAAAGGGACGATTCACCACGGGGAGATGGGGGGTGGGAAGGGAAGGGGAAAGGGACGATTCATCATGAGGCACAAGGAGGAGGAAGCAGGGACATCAGGGGCACAGATTCCGGATGTACACATACATCAGCCTTCTACAGAAAACTCAGATATTTGAGATGAGGTCACACATGCCATTTTCTAGAGAAAACAAATTCCCCTAAGTGTAAAATTGGGGGCTTGGGGAATAGTTGGACAGCAATGCCTGGAAGAAAGGAGACCACCCCACGACAACTGTCCTGGCCACTTCCCCACCTTCCCTCCTTGGCAGCCTTTGGGAAGGTTTCCTTTACCTCATCATCAAGGAGATCTTTGGGTTTGGGGGGGACTTGAGGCTTCTGCAGAGAGGTGGGGGCTGGCAGAGTGGAGGCCAGCCTTGCTTTTGCTGAAGGCCAACTGGGCTTGCTGGGAAGTGTCTTGCTGAAGGGTGGAGAGTGCTGCTGGCTCGATCGATTATCTTGAACAAACACAAACGAGACTCTGGGTCATTCACTGGATGGAAACCGTGGAGACTTAGACAATATACAACCAGAGGCATCCACGGCCTCAAAAGGTCAATGTGGTATCCTTAAAAAATGAAGTGATACCGCTGGGCATGGTGGCGCATGCCTTTAATCCCACCACTTGGGAGGTCGAGGCAGGCAGATCTCTGTGAGTTTGAGGCCAGCCTGGTCTTCATAGTGAGTGCCAGGACATCTGGGGCTGCAGGGAGACCCTGTCTCGAAAAGAAAAAAAAAAAAAAAAAAAGGTGAAATGAAGTGTTAGGCCAAAAGCTTCGACTGCCCATTCCCTACATGATGACTGCCAGAAGGTCCTCAGGACTATTCTCCCTGGGCAGTGATGGAAGCCCACAGGCCCAGGAAAGATGAAAGCCCAACACCCTGCCAAGTACAGGGAGTAGAGGCAGCATGGGGGATAGGAGGATGTGATTCTCAGTCCAATTCACACATTTGAACCACCTCGGGGGCTTTTAAAGTGGTCCTACCCCAAACTTAATTCTAGACTTCTAGACGAAGTCTGGTAGAATGGGTTTAAAGTGTTCCCCAGGATCTCCAGGTTATTCTAAGGTATATGGAATTCCTTCTCTCAGTGACTTCCTGCAATTCACTGAGAAGCTGTGGATTCCAGAACTATCATTTTCAGCAGGTGTCAATAAAAGAGCCCAGCCTCTGAAGCCAGATGGATCTGGGTCCCCTCTGCTGATCTGCTGGCTGCACCTGTTTGGTCGGTTATTCAGTTTCTCAGTGACTCACTTCCTCATTTTAAAATAGGTCACGCTATCCACCTTAAAGAATTTTTTTTTTTTTTTGGTCTTTTCGAGACAGGGTCTCCCTGTAGTCCCAGCTGACCTGGAACTCACTCTGTAAAGCAGGCTGGCCTTGAATTCACAGAGATCCGCCTGCCTCTGCCTCCCGAGTGCTAGGATTAAAGGCATGCGCCACCACGCCCGGCTACCTTAAAGAATTATTATTGAGATTAGCGAGACCCCAGTGAAGACAGTCATGCAGTGCATCCATATAACAAATATCGCCCGGCCTTGTGAGGGCTTCAGATCCCCCAGACTACCTAGAGATGCTGGGAGCCAAGTTTTGACCAGACTGACACATTTTCAGAAGCTCTGCGCATAGGAATGACCTGGTGCCCTCGCCCTAGGCCAGCGCTGTCGCTTGCTTCCAGTAGGCAGTCCGTACGTGGCATCTCACAGACTTCTTGCTGCTTCCTCTGTGACATTCCACCATGCCGCCCTGCCTGTAACACCCAGACACTAAGCTTCTGCTCTCAGCTCCTGCTTTCTCCTTGCCCAAGGTTGGAGGTCAACATCACGTTTACTGGCTCACACACCAGAGGGCACCTGCTTTGTCGCGCCTCTAACTGCCAGTTTTATTTGCAGTTCTTGGCATTTATGGAGATTTCTTTTCTTATTAATTTTATTTATTTCTGTATGTGTATGAATGTACTGTCTGCATGCAAGTTTGTGCACCCGTGTCATGCAATGCTGCGGAGGTCAGAAGAGGGTGTCGGATTCCCCTGGAACTGGAGTTCTCCTGGAATTGGAGTTTCAGACAGTTCTCTGCCGCCATGTGGGTGCTGGGAATTGAACCCGGGTCCTCTGTAAGAGCGGTCAGCACTCTTAAACCGCTAGGCCATCTCTCCAGCCCTTATGGAGATTTCTTAATGCAATATTTAAGCCCACCAGAAGTAGCAAAACACAGAAGGTAGGCTTTGAAGAGTGTGCCCTGAACGAACCATTTAGCCACCAAGAATTGTGGTTTCTGTTTTGCAGAGTGGGACTAATATAGCCCCTTCCCTCCCAGGCTCATGGTAATGAGTGAAGGAGGCCATTTGCCAAGTCCAGTGGGAAATACATGGGACAGGTGGCAGAGCTCACTGGCTTGGAGGCTGAGAGGCTCAGCTCACAGCCCAGCTCTGCCGCCTAAAGAACGTTGCCCCTGTTAGATCTCTTGTGAGTCTCTCATTCCTCTGTACAGTGGAGAAGCATCCCTCTTCTGCCAGACAGATGGAATTAAGTGGCCGCAGTTATAAAACACTGCCCTGCAAACTCGAAAGGGTTTAGGAGTATATTGCTTTGATCGACATTGAATGCTCAAGACTTAACATGGTTCTGGCACATAGCAAATACCAACAGATAAATTGTGGGACAAAGTGTCGGGGAGCACCCGATACTCTGTAAAGAGGTGCCTGGCAGCAGTGACTGCGAACACACTTCAGGTGCAAACACTATCTTGATTATGGATATGCTTGCTCTCCCCAACTAACTATTTGCTTCTTTGTTTTGTGAGTTCTTTATATATTCCTGATATAAATCCTCTGTCAGAGAACTGACGAAGACCTCCTCTGGCTCTGTGGACTTCCTCCTCACTTCACTGGTTGTTTCCTTTGCTGTACAGAAGCTTCTTAATTTAAGCTTAATTTATGCTCAGTCCTCGAGGCCAGAATTGGGCAATGTCCATTTGGCCTAGGAGGCTATTTACAGACTCAGCTTACTGGCATGCCCACTTCCAGGCAGATATCCATAATCTAGATGCCTGGGTGGCCGGCTATCCACCAGAGCAGGGAGGCGCTTAGTGGAAAGTCCCCATAAATTTCAGAACCGTGTATGCAAGAGTTCCGAAGACAACTTGTGCTGATCTCTGGGATGACTTCCATGGAAATCTGGGGGCACGAAGGGGAGAGTAACCACAGTATCAACTCAGTTTTTGCTTGTTCAATGGTCCGAATCTAGGAAAGGTGGGGAGGCGCTACAATGGAAAAGCCATACCACCGAGCGCCCTCCTGCCAGGCCTGGCCTGCCACTCATCCACAAGCCGGAGTGGAGGCGGGAGGGGCCCCTCAGGGACCAGCTAGTTTGGCCCACCTTCTCTTTCTTTGGTCCCAGAGGCAGAGTGCTCAGCGTCTGTGGCTATCTCACCTACATACTCGCCCCTGGCGAAGGGCAGGGCTGGGTGGACCGTCCTCGTGTGCTGCTCGGCGGGAGGTGGCTCGTAGCTGTCGTCGCCATTCTCCTCTGCAGGCATCACGTACATCTCGGAGTCTGAATGTTCATCTGGATTTTCATAGTCGCTGTCCTGCAAAAGTAAGCACTATGCTCGGCATCGCTGTAGAAGATGCTTAACCAGCAGCACAAGTTCCTATCTCAGGAGGTGGGAGCGGTTCCCAGAGTAGCAGGTGTAGGGGAATCGACGCTGGGGAGACCGGGCATCCACCAGCTCCTTACAGCGCCTGCCACAGTCACGCAGGACGGCTGGCTGCTCGACTTTCCAGTGCAATAACCCAGGGCCTGTTTCTTTTCATTTGCAATTTTATAGCAAATGTTTCCTGGTGGACCTGGTGACTTTGTGGAACAAGCCTACATTTTATTTTATTTTTGCCTGAATTTTCTATTGTCTGCAGTGGAGACTCAATGAAGCAAAACTAAGGGCAAGGGGCATTTACACACTGGTTGCTGGAGCAGGGATCTTAATTCTGGCTGTTTGATTTGGGAACCGCCACCCCGCTTCCTTCTTTGGCCACAGGTGTGAACATGCCCCTCTGCCAGCAGGGAGCGCAGTTGCAACGTTCTGGTTTTTGGTTATGGGCTCTGGGAGAAACTTCACGTCTAATGACCCGCGGAGAGGTCACTCTTCCCCCTTACTCTTCTTTTCATTTTCTGTGGTTGAAAAAGGAGGAACTGCCGTCCCCAAAGACCACATAGACTCCAGATGGTGAAAACAGCCGGGAGCTGGGCTCACACTTGATACTGGGTACGAGACTGGAGTCAGCATTTTGGGACGTCCTCATTTTACTGACAGACAATGGGAACGTCCTTTTTTTGGCCTTAGTTTCCTTATTTGGGAATTGGGAAACTGGACCCCTTCCAGGTAGAAAAACTCATATCGAAGCAGGCTAACATTACAGAAGAACTTCACGGTAAGTATGGTACAACAAACACACAAACAACAACAACAAAAACCTCCTTAGAGTGCTTTGTCCCCACAAGGCTCAACTGGAGACAGGAGTAGCTGCGGGAAAGGGGGTCTCTGAGGTTGGGTGGACCTTGGTTTGTTCTATACTGTTCTGTGGATATAGAAGAATTCCCTGTATTTACCAATTCAGTTCTTTGTATCTAGTATTTAATCATCCATTTTGAGAAGAATAGCTTCTTAATTCAGAGTTCTAGAGTCTGTTAACCATTATTTCTTATTTCTTGGGAATGCAAAGACAAAACTTAACCTTCTGCTCTCTTCAGTGGGAGGNCTCCTGCCTGGGTTTTGCACACCACTCTATTTTCAGTTTCACACAGACAGTCACAACATTAGAGATTATTAAACTATTGTTCCAAAGGGAGTTTAGATCTTCATTCATCTGATCCAGTTAAAGGTTTTCTGTCCTAGTAACACCCTTCTTCCTAAAAGGACACAGCCTGGAGTCTACATTGCAGCCAGACTCAAAACAATTTTGACATGGCATCTTAGCTTGCTGACTTTGACCTCTGCTGCCAGAATACAAGAGAAGTTGGGTAATGGGGTTCTGAGCTCCATTCTCTAAGTGTGCAGGGATTGTGAGTTCTGAGAGAGAAAATAAGTGACATAAAACCTTAGAAGTAAACCATTTCACCAGGAATGAGTGTAATGCACGACTCTGGAGCAGTTTTCTCTTAAGGAGCATGACTCTGGAAGCAGAGCCCAATCATTGTGGTTAGCTCTAGAAGAGTGGAGTGTGTTGATACAGCATGTGTGGTGTGTGTGGGTGTGTGTTGTGCACACATGTGCAATGGTGGTGTGCATATGTGGGTACGTGATGTGTGTCATGTACCGTGTTGGTGTGTGTGTGTATGTGTGTGGTTAAGGGGGTTGAGCCCCCCTGCTCTCTGTACTGGTGACGGTGGGACTGGGCAGCACTCCACACCCCTGGCCCTAGCCTTGCTGAAACCTTCAGGAGACAGCTAGGAACCACTGGATATCCATGGTTCTGATACTTAATGAGATAACAATGGAATGTGGCTGGCCACATCTGGAAAGCTTCAGAAGTATTAAAAATAACCTTGCACCTGTCTCCAGGTGTGCAGGGGAAAGCTGAGGTGGGGTGCAGCTAGGAGACAGTGGGAGACAAGAGGTTGGAACAATAATGTGGAGAAAGCCCGGCCTAGGGCTGAGGCCCAGGGGCTGGCAGCTTAGGCATGAGAAGCGAGGCAACATCTGTCTCTCCAGCTGTGCGACAGGTGTTGCATGAAGTTTCCCCCATCACCATTTCGGAATTCTCCTGTCTCAGGTAGGGACTGTGAGCTTCATATACAGTTGAGATAAGACGTTTGTAGACGTGAAGTTCCAGCCCAAAGCCCTACAGATGATAATGAGGAGCTCTGGAATCCCAAATCACCAGACAAATCCTGGATTCCTCATTCGGGAGGAGAGATGGAGAGAACCCTACCCAAAGCCTATCGAGGGGATGAAGCTCAGGACTTGCCTATCAGGGCCCAAAATGCTTGGGGTGAGGGTCCTTTCCATGTGGTTCTAACAGTGAGCAAAGATGAAGCTAGGCCTTCTCATTTATCAAGAACTTTGAGGATACAGGTGATATTCATGTTTGAATATCTCTTTTGGAACAGAGTAAAAATTAAACCAAATCACACACAAACTTTACCTGCCGCTCTCCCTGAAGGTGACACCAGACTTGAGGAGCCATTTGGCTTGGTTGATCTATTCACCGTGGGAGCTGAAACAGACATAAATATGCATCCACATGGTGATCACAGGCACGTGACACTGAGGAAAACCCTCATATAGACAAAGATGATGTGTCAGATCAGAGAGTCTACAAACAACCAGGGACACCCTTACTCAACATAAAAACCATCTGACAAAGTCTTCTCAATGGAAAGCTCTAGGGTAGATTAAATGATTAAAATGAATGAACTAACAAAAAATAAAATAAAGATGTTCAGTTGAATTGCATACTAAGTTAGAATATCATTTACCTAACTGGAGGTACAGGAGGAACCCCTTTTGTTTTAACCAAGAGAAGAATATTAAACCTAAACATGGCAGAGCCAAGTTAGTAGTAGCCCCAGCTCCCCAGCCAGAGGCAATTTCTTTTGGATTTTGAGGTGGTTTGAAGGGAGGGGGTGTGTATGTATGTATAGGTTTTTGGGGGGCAGCAGGTGGCTTTGTTTTAAAGCTGTCACTCATATTTGGGGATTATAGGAGAGAGTTGTTTTGTGAAAACTGAGAATTGAGGGCTGTTCTTTGGGGTAGAGCTTAGTTGATGAGCAGAGTCACTAGAAGAGGCATCACCTGATTGTTCACCAAAGGATCTTCTCTGGAGCATGCGGTTTCTATGTCTAATCTGAGGTATGTGGCTTTCCAAACTTGTTTCCAATAGCATTTGTTATCTCCTCAAGGATCCTCAAATAAAATGTTTCCCATAGGCTGGAGATAGCATGGAATCTAAAGAGTCATAACTCAGAGCACAGTCTCTGGAAGTTGCTCATGGCGCACTATGTACAAGGTTAACATGGCGACTCACTGTCCTGTATTAGGGGTTTGTTTGTTTTTTTTTGTTTTTTTTTTTTTCAGTCGTTTCGAGACAGGGTCTCCCTGTAGCCCATCTGTCCGGGAATTCGCTCTGTATACCAGGCTGGCCTTGAACTACAAAGATCCGCCTGCCTCTGCTTACCCAAGTGCTAGGATTAAAGGCGTGCGCCACGCACACCCCTCTGTATTGGGTTTTTTAAGAGAACCAACCTAAGTGAGAGCAGCTGAATATAATAACCCAGATAAAAACCGAGATGGGTGTGTTAAATCATGAAGAGGGAGGAGAGGGGCTATGAAACCTGGCTATGAGTTGCTCATTGATGTTCCCCCAGTCAAAGGAGTGTGGCTCCAAAGGGGAGGGGCCAGACACTGTCACTTCCGAGCCCCTCAGCGCTGACTACGGAATAACCCGGTACATGTGGGGGCTTTCTAGGTACTCAGAGATCCAGGTACTCACCTTTCTCAGCTGGAAGTGGGCTGCTATCTGTGGGATGGATATAGTTTTCATCATTATCCTCCACAGGGACCACGTAATCTGCCTAAGAGAGACACAGACAAGAATGAAGATAATGCTGACTATTCATAGTTAACCGTGGGAGGAAGTGATCTGTGGTTTTAAAGAAGCTGTAAATGGGATGTAATTCACATAACCTAATTGTGCCATGAAAATTTTATATTGGAATTTGGGGCACTTAGTCATGTATCAGTATCTACAGGGGACTGGCTGCCAGAAACTCTTCTATAAATACCCCAATCCAAGGCTGCTCAAGTTCCTTACATAAAATGGACACCATCCCGTTTTCAACGAATGTACAGCCTCATATTTCAAATAATCTCCAGGTTTCTAAGATCCCTAATATGACATAAATGTTGTATAAATAATTGCATTTTTCAAGGAAGAATGACAGGAAAAATGTCTACACATATTTAATAATACAAGCATAGTTTTGTAAAAACAAAATAAAAGGAAAAAAAAAAACCTCTCCATAACTGTTTTGAGTCTGTTGATGCAGAATCCACAGATAGGGAGGGCTCATTCTCAGAGTTGGGGAATCATTGCCACAATCTAATTTGAGAAGACTGGCATCACTTCCCCTAAAAACCTGGCACCCACTAACTCACTCCCCAGCTACCCCTTCCCATGGCCTACTCAGCCACCTGCTTTGCCTATTCTGAACACTGTATGTCAATGGAAGCATTTAACACGCCTTTTGTGGCTGCTTTCACTTGTGGCATTTTCATGATATTTTCTTTTTTAAATGTTCATTTATTTATTTTTTAAGGATTCACAATATAAGTGAATAGTTGTTTTCAGATCACATTAATGTTGCTCGGTTTGCCATACAATAGGTAATTGGTGGTAGCATCCACAGATGAGGGATACCATCCTTATTTGTTTTTTCTTTTTCTGGACTGTGTTCTCCGTTACATGGTATCCTTTCTGGTTCCATCGTTTACCTGCAAGTTTCATGAGTCATCTTTCTTTACTACTGCGGCATAGAACTCCATGTGTAGATGTAACAAATTTTCTCTACCCACCCGTCAGTTGAGGGTAACTTGGGTTGGTTCCAGCTCTTTTGGTATTGTGAAGAAACTGCAATTAAACATGGCCCTACATGTATCTCTGCAGTAAAGATGAGTCTTGTGAGTACATACATACCAGAGTGCTATGGCGGGGTTCAGGGTGGCAAGTTCATTCCGAAGTCTTCCAAGGTTCTCCACCTGCTTTCAGAGCGGGTGATGAGTTTACATTCCCACCACACTGGATGAGTGGTCCCCGTTCCCCACAACCTATCCAGCACTTGGGGATATGTGGTTTTCTTGATCTTAGGCAGTCTTATTGGAGTGATATATCTTAAAGTGTTCTAATGTGCACTTCCTTAATTAGAGTGACAGTGAACACTTTTTTTTTTTTTTTCTTTTTTTTTTCTGTAGGTGTATGAACGTACTGTCTGCATCAAGTTTTGTGCACCCTGTCGTGCAACGCCGCGGGGTTCAGAAGAGGGTATCCGGAGTCCGCCTGGAACTAGAGTTCTCCTGAATTGGAGTTTCAGACGGTTCTTAGCGCGCCATGGGTGGTGGCTGGGGATCGAACACGGCTCCTCTGTAAGAGCTGTCGGAGCTCTTAAAAGCGCATAGGCTACGCTCCAGTCCCAACAGTGAACACTTTTAAAGATATTCCTCAGCCATCTCTAATTCCTCAATTGTGAAGTCTCTATTCAGCTCTTTGCTCCATCTTGGGTGGGTCGTTGTTTTTCTTCTTCTTTGTTTTTGAGTAGTGTTTATATATTCTTGGGAAATCAATGCTTTGTCAGATTATCTGCGGTGAGGTTTCCTCCGCACTTGTGGTGAGTTTCTCTTCATATCCTTGATTGTTTCTTTTGATGTACAGAAGCTTGAGAGTTTGATGAGGTCCCTTGTCAATAACCAACTGACCACGAATGTATGGAGGTAGTGATTTGTGTGGATAGAACACAAATGAGGTGCCCAGATCTTTAAAAGTGATTTTTCTAACCTCTCCTAGTGGACAGCCAAGAAGAGTGCTGGGAGAAGCAGAAGCTAATGGCATCCCACTCAGTCCTAGCAATCCAGTCAGGTGGGCACCGCCACTAGCTCTATATCAGGAAGAAACTGAGGAACAGAGAAAACACGCAGGCTGCACAGGGCCTCAAAGATCAAGGGCAGTAGATCCAGGATCGAGCCCAGGCAGGGCAGGCACGCAGGCACAAAGGGCGGGGCTCCGGCACCCAGCACGCACAGCCGGCCCGGCTCTCGCACGGTCCACTCGCTTCCCATTGAAGTGTCTGTGGTTCTCACACTCGTCGACGATCACGTTCACAGGAGCTGCTCGAGCTGGCAATGTCGGAATCTGATCTATTTGAGAGTAAGGCTATTTCTGGAAAGCTGAGACATGTTTTATTCGAAAAGAGCAGGGACAGGAAGAAAAAAACAAAACCGTTGATCCAATCCCAACAAATTCTGTTCATTTAGGGGCAAGGAATGTGTAATGTATTTCTCTAGTATTGTAATTCAGTGCTGTAAAATTGTTACCTCCCAAAATTAATATATGATCAAAGACCCATCACAATTATACCATAAAAGATGGCAGGCACTGCCGTGATGTCCTGCTATAAACCCCATCATCCCATGAACAAGTCATAAAAGTAGCTATATTGTTACCAATAATTAATCCTTTGTCTGAGACAGAGTCTCAATAGTGCCAACCAATCTTAAATTGTTATGTGGTCGAAGATGCCTTCACTCTGGATCGCGGCAGCTTCTAACCCTGGGTGCGGTGATTACAGACCAGGTACGCAACCATGTCCAGACTAAAAATTAGATCTTTTTTTGATCACAAGCAGACTGTTCAACTACCATGATCTAAATCTCAGCGATTACAAGAATGTGATTCAAAGATATAACTAAGCCAGGTATGGTGTACACTCTGTAATCTTAGCTACTTGGGAGGCTGAGGCAGGATGATCACACGTCACGGATTTGAGGTAGGCCTGGTCTACATAGAAAGCTCAAGGCTGGCCAGACAGTTTAGCAAAAGTCTGTTCCAAAGTGAAAATTTAAGTTTTTTGTTAAATTTTTATTTATTTTTTTGTATGTGTATGAATGTACCTGCAAATGTGGTTGTGTATCCTTGTCAAGCAATGGCCACAGAGGTCAGAAGAGGTGTTTGATTCCCCTGGAACTAGAGTGATAGTTGTTAGCCACCATACGGATGCTGGGAGTGGATCTCTGGTCCTCTGTAAGAGTTGTCAGCACTCCTAACTGCTAGGCACATCTCTCCCGCCCCCAAACTGAAAATTTAAAAGGGCCGAGGAACTCGTGGTAGAATGCTTGCCTAGAAATAGGTGAGACCTGACTTGTCCATCGGCTTTCAGAACCAGCTTTGTCTGTCCTCTTCTCTCTGCTGGTGCAGCCCTGCTGCAGCCACGTCCACAGGGTGCTGTATTTGGGACTCTCCTTCTCTCACTGGGCTCCCTCTCAGCTAAGCACAGAACTCCAGAGCCTGGCACAACCCACAGTGTCCACATCTTCATGTGCATTTGCCCAGTGCTGAGAGAATCTGACCTTAACCCTACTCAGGAGGTGTGAGATGCTTCCTGTCACCTTATGCCTACCGAAGAGAAGCAGCATCACCTTGCAGAATGACTGACAAACCACACTCTCTACCCCCCAATCTGCTGATGTTCCACTTTCCATTGTCCCTGGTGCAGGCTCGTGAACTGAAATGTGTGGCTGGGCAGGCACGTGACAAGAACGAGGAGCCTGTGCAGGGTAAGGGTGTGAATGGGCACTGTGGGCATGCTGGGGTCTATGGAAAATGGAAAAGGGACTGAGGATTGCTTTGCAGCTGATCTAGTCATCTATCATGAGGCACAGGGTCGTCAGCAATGGCTAACTGCCGAAACCTTTGGTCTTTCAGAGAAACTGAAAAACTAGCTTGCAAGGTCTAGAATATGCTAGAAGGAATCTGCCATGTACACAAGTCTCTCTCTGTATCAAGAATTGTACTTCTGTCCATACTTAAACAAATATAAAAAAACAGTAAGAAGAAATGAAAAACAAAAGACAACAACAACGAACAGAGCTCAGAGAGGCTTGTGAGCGCCCAAAGTCACAGGGCTGAAAGGATCAGAGAAGGAATTTAGGTCTAGACATTGTCTATGTTCTGCTTTAAACGCTCTTTTTTCCATCTCCTGGGCTATATTAAGATGAAAATGAAGGTCATTTTACAGGATCAGAAACCAAGCTTATTTTATCTGTAACCATTTCAAAAAGTATTTCTTAGGCAAGCTTCAGTGAGATTCTTGTGATGTCAAGAGGTGCCTTTAGTGCCTCTTATAGGAGCATCCTAAGGTGCTGCCTGAAGGCGCTGGCTGCTTTCCTTAAAAAAAGAAAGCAGCTGTAGCTCTGGGTAGCCCCTGCACACTGGGCTCCAGGCAGCCTGCACACGGTGGGCTCCAGCAGCCCCCTGGGCACACTGGGCTCCCAGCACCTACTCACACTGGCTCAACAGACAGCGCCCTGCACACTGGCTCCAGCAGCCCTGTGCTCGACCAGGCCAGGATGAGCTCACCTGCGTCCTTGTCAAAATGGCAGCCATCATCCACTTGGAGTAAGACTCACAAAAGGTGAGGTACAACTGACAGAGGGGAGACTGACACTGGAGAGGGGGTTCTCTGGATTCTTGGGAATGGGCAGGAACAGGAGTGGGAAGCAAGAGCTGTGGAAGGGAAGAGAGAGGCTGCACAGGGTCCTCCCCCCCCATGTTTAAGGGTCCCCCCATGCCCTGGATCAGTACTACTTCTGGGAGAGAAAAGCATGAGATGGAGGGAAGAAGGGCGGGGAGGGGAGAAAGCCAGGAGATGGTGGGTGGGAAGGTGAAGGGGAAAGGGACGATTCACCACAGGGAGATGGTGGGGTGAGAAGGGAAAGGGAAAGGGGACGATTCACACCATGAGGAGAATGTGGGTGGGAAGGGAAAGGGGAAAGGGACGATTCACCATGGGGAGATGGGGGTGGAAGGGGGGAAATGGGAACCCCTGGGAATGGTGGTAAGAGGGAAGGACGATTCACCATGGGGAGATGGTGGGTGGGAAGGGAAGTTGAAAGGGACGATTCACCATGGGGTATGGATTGGGGGTGGGAACGGAAGGGAAAGGGAGATTCACCATGGGGAGATGGGTGGGTGAGAAGGGAAGGGGGAAAGGGACGATCACATGAGGAGATGGTGGTGGGAAGGGAAGGGAAGGGACGATTCACCATGGGGAGATGGTGGGGTTGGGAGGAAGGAGAAAGGGAAGATTCACGCATGGGGAGATGGTGTGTGGGAAAGGGACGGGGAAAGGGACGATTCACGCATGGGGAGATGGGGGGTGGGAAGGGACGGGGGAAAGGGACGATTCACCATGGGGAGATGGTGAGGTGGGAAGGGTAGGAGAAAAGGGAAGATTCACCATGGGGAGATGGTGTGGTGGAATAGGACAGGGGAAAAGGACGATTCACCACGGGGAGGATGGGGGGGTGGGAAAGGGAAGGGAAAGGGACGATTCACCACGGGAGATGGGGGGGTGGGAAGGGAAGGGTAAAGGGTACGAGTTCCCATGGGGAGATGGTGGGGGATAGGGAAGGAATGGAGGGAGATTCACCCATGTGGGAATGGTGGGTGGGAAGGGGACGGGGGAAACGGGACGATCACACAATGGGAATGTGGGTAAGAACAGGAAGGGGAAAAGGGACGATTCAATGGGGAGGGGAGTGGGGAAGGGAGGAGAAAGGAAGATTACCATGGGGAGATGGTGTGGGGAAAGGACGGGATAAGGGACGATTCACACACAGGGAGAGATGGGGGTGGGAGGGAAGGGAGGGAAATGGGGATGTGGGAAGGAGAAACGATTCACCAGGAATGGTGAAGGGAAAACATTATTGAGGGCACAAGGAGGAGGAAGCAGGTGACATCAGGGGCACAGATTCCGGATGGACACATACATCAAGCTTCTACAGAAAAACTCAGATAGTTGAGATGAGTCACACATGCCAGTTGTCTAGAGAAAAACAAAATCCCCAGAGTGTAAAAATTGGGGGCTTGGGAATCAGTTGAGACAGCAATGCCTAGAAGAAAGGAGACCACCCCACGACAACTGTCCTGGCCACTATCCCCACCTTTCCCTCCTTGGCAGCCTTTGGGAAGGTTTCCTTTACCTCATCATCAAGGAGATCTTTGGGTTGGGGGGGAACTTGAGGCTTCTGCAGAGAGGTGGGGGCTGGCAGAGTGGAGGCCAGCCTTGCTTTTGCTGAAGGCCAACTGGGCTTGCTGGGAAGTGTCTTGCTGAAGGGTGGAGAGTGCTGCTGGCTCGATCGATTATCTGAACAAACACAAACGAGACTCTGGGTCATTCACTGGATGGAAACCGTGGAGACCTTAGACATAAGTACCAAAACAACAAGAGCATCCACGGCCTCAAAAGTTCATGTGGTATCCTTAAAAAATGAAGTGATAACCGCTGGGCATGTGCGCATGCTTTAATCCCCACCTTGGGAGGTCGAGCAGGCAGATCTCTGTGAGTTTTGAGGCGCAGCCTGGTCTTTACAAGTGAGTGCCATGCAATCATGGGGCTGAGTGGAGACCCTGCCTCGAAAAGACAAAAAAAAAAAAAAAGTAAAAGTGATGGTTTAGCCAAAAGCATTGCGACTGCCCATTCCTACATATGTAACTGCCAGAAGGTCCTCAGGACTATTCTCCCTGGGCAGTGATGGAAGCCCACAGGCCCAGGAAAGATGAAAGCCCAACACCCTGCCAAGTACAGGGAGTAGAGGCAGCATGGGGGATAGGAGGATGTGATTCTCAGTCCAATTCACACATTTTGAACCACCTCGGGGGCTTTTTAAAGTGGTCCTACCCCAAACTTAATTCTAGACTTCTAGACGAAGTCTGGTGGAATGGGTTTAAAGTGTTCCCCAGGATCTCCAGGTTATTCTAAGGTATATGGAATTCCTTCCCTCAGTGACTTCCTGCAATTCACTGAGAAGCTGTGGATTCCAGAACTATCATTTTCAGCAGTGTCAATAAAAGGAGGCCAGCCTCTGAAGCCAGATGGATCTGGGTCCCCTCTGCTGATCTGCTGGCTGCACCTGTTTGGTCGGTTATTCAGTGTTCTCAGTGACTCACATTCTCATTTAAAATAGGTGTCAACGCTCTATACAGCCTTAAAGATTTTTTTTTTTTTTTTGGTCTTTTCGAGACAGGGTCTCACTGTGTCCCCAGCTGTCCTGGAACTCGACTCTGTAAAGGCAGGCTGGCTTGAACTCACAGAGATCCGCCTGCCTCTGCCTCCGAGTGCTAGGGTTAAAGGCAGCGCCACCAACGCCCGGCTACCTTAAAGAATTATATTGAGATAGCGAGACCCCAGTGAAGAAGTCATGCAGTGCATCCATATAACAAATATCGCCCGGCCCTGTGAGGGCTTCAGATCCGCCAGACTACCTAGAGATGCTGGGAGCCAAGTTTTGACCAGACTGACACATTTTCAGAAGCTCTGCGCATAGGAATGACCTGGTGCCCTCGCCCTAGGCCAGCGCTGTCGCTTGCTTCCAGTAGGCAGTCCGTACGTGGCATCTCACAGACTTCTTGCTGCTTCCTCTGTGACATTCCACCATGCCGCCCTGCCTGTAACACCCAGACACTAAGCTTCTGCTCTCAGCTCCTGCTTTCTCCTTGCCCAAGGTTGGAGGTCAACATCACGTTTACTGGCTCACACACCAGAGGGCACCTGCTTTGTCGCGCCTCTAACTGCCAGTTTTATTTGCAGTTCTTGGCATTTATGGAGATTTCTTTTTTATTAGTTTTATTTATTTCTTATGTTTTTTTTTTTTTGTATGTCTTTTTGTGCACCCGTGTCATGCAATGCTGCGGAGGTCAGAGAGGGTGTCGGATTCCCCTGGAAACTGGGTTTGTCCTGGAACTGGAGTTTCTTATTGGATCAGATGTCCTCTGCGCCATGTGGGTGCTGGGAATTGAACCCGGGTCCTCTGTAAGAGACGGTCAGCATTCCTTAAAAACCGCTGGCCATCTCTCCAGCCCTGTATGGAGATGTCTATGCAATATTTAAGCCCACCAGAAGTAGCAAAACACAGAAGGTAGGCTTTGAAGAGTGTGCCCTGAACGAACCATTTAGCCACCAAGAATTGTGGTTTCTGTTTTGCAGAGTGGGACTAATATAGCCCCTTCCCTCCCAGGCTCATGGTAATGAGTGAAGGAGGCCATTTGCCAAGTCCAGTGGGAAATACATGGGACAGGTGGCAGAGCTCACTGGCTTGGAGGCTGAGAGGCTCAGCTCACAGCCCAGCTCTGCCGCCTAAAGAACGTTGCCCCTGTTAGATCTCTTGTGAGTCTCTCATTCCTCTGTACAGTGGAGAAGCATCCCTCTTCTGCCAGACAGATGGAATTAAGTGGCCGCAGTTATAAAACACTGCCCTGCAAACTCGAAAGGGTTTAGGAGTATATTGCTTTGATCGACATTGAATGCTCAAGACTTAACATGGTTCTGGCACATAGCAAATACCAACAGATAAATTGTGGGACAAAGTGTCGGGGAGCACCCGATACTCTGTAAAGAGGTGCCTGGCAGCAGTGACTGCGAACACACTTCAGGTGCAAACACTATCTTGATTATGGATATGCTTGCTCTCCCCAACAACTATTTGCTTCTTTGTTTGTGATTCTTTGTATATTCCTGTATAAACCTCTGTCAGAGAACTGACGAAGACATCCTCTGGCCTCTGTGGACTTCCTCCTCACTTCAGCTGGTTGTTTCCTTTGCTGTACAAAGAACTTTTAATTTGAAGCTTAAGATTATGCTCAGCCGTCGTCCTCGAGGCCAGAATTGGGCAATGTCCATTTGGCCTAGGAGGCTATTTACAGACTCAGCTTACTGGCATGCCCACTTCCAGGCAGATATCCATAATCTAGATGCCTGGGTGGCCGGCTATCCACCAGAGCAGGGAGGCGCTTAGTGGAAAGTCCCCATAAATTTCAGAACCGTGTATGCAAGAGTTCCGAAGACAACTTGTGCTGATCTCTGGGATGACTTCCATGGAAATCTGGGGGCACGAAGGGGAGAGTAACCACAGTATCAACTCAGTTTTTGCTTGTTCAATGGTCCGAATCTAGGAAAGGTGGGAGGCGCTAGAATGGAAAAGCCATACCACCGAGCGCCCTCCTGCCAGGCCTGGCGCTGCCAGCATCCACAAGCCGGAGTGAGAGGCGTGGAGGGGCCCCCAGGGAACCCAGACTAGTTGGCCCCACCTTCTCTATTCTTTGGTCCCAGAGGCAGAGTGGCTCAGCGTCGTGGGCTATACATCACCTACAACTCGCCCCTGCGAAGGGCAGGGCTGGGTGGAGGTGGCGGACAGTCCTCGTGTGCTGCTCGAGGACGGGAAGGTGGCTCGTACTGTCGCTCGCCATTACTCCTCTGCAGCATCACGTACATCTCGGAGTCTGACATGTTTTCATCTGGATTTTCATAGTCGCTGTCCTGCAAAAGTAAGCACTATGCTCGGCATCGCTGTAGAAGATGCTTAACCAGCAGCACAAGTTCCTATCTCAGGAGGTGGGAGCGGTTCCCAGAGTAGCAGGTGTAGGGGAATCGACGCTGGGGAGACCGGGCATCCACCAGCTCCTTACAGCGCCTGCCACAGTCACGCAGGACGGCTGGCTGCTCGACTTTCCAGTGCAATAACCCAGGGCCTGTTTCTTTTCATTTGCAATTTTATAGCAAATGTTTCCTGGGGTACCTGGGACTTTGGGAACAAGCCGTACATTTTATTTATTTTTGCCTAATTTTCTATTGTCGTGCAGTGGAGACTCAATGAAGGCAAAACTAAGGGAAGGGGACATTTACACACTGGTTGGCTGGAGACAGGGATCTTAATTCTTTGGCGTTTGGTTTGGGAACCGCGCACCCACCAGGCGCCCCCCCTTCCTTCTTTGGCCACAAGGTGGTGAACATGCCCCTCTGCCAGCAGGGAGCGCAGTTGCAACGTTCTGGTTTTTGGTTATGGGCTCTGGGAGAAACTTCACGTCTAATGACCCGCGGAGAGGTACTCTTCTCCCCTTACCTCTTCTTTTTCATTTTCGGTGGGTTGAAAAGGAGGAACTGCCGTCCCCAAAGACCACATAGACTCCAGATGGTGAAAACAGCCGGGAGCTGGGCTCACACTTGATACTGGGTACGAGACTGGAGTCAGCATTTTGGGACGTCCATTTTACTGACAGACAATGGGAACGTCCTTTTTTTGGCCTTAGTTTCCTTATTTGGGAATTGGGAAACTGGACCCCTTCCAGGTAGAAAAACTCATATCGAAGCAGGCTAACATTACAGAAGAACTTTCACGTGAAAGTATGGTACAACAGAACACACAAAACAACAACAAAAACCTCCTTAGAGTGCTTTGTCCCTCATCAAGGCTCAACTGGAGACAGGAGTACTGCGGTGCGGGGGGTGGGGGGGGGGGTGCGGATTGTGCGGGGGGGGCGGTGCGGATTGCAGAGGCCCTTAGAGACGGCTGACAGTTCACTATGGTGCCCTACCTGCCAGTCACCATGGCCCACTGGCTCCTTTTTACTTGAGAACTCTGCTGATGTCCTTCCTAGTCACATCATCATAATACCTTGGTGGCCCGGAACCTAACTCTGAGGTCTGAGGGCCTGGCTTTGAGTTTGGGACCGGAAGTTAATTAATCTTTCCATGCTGGTCCTAGAGATAACTGCAGTGTCTGGCATTGACTCTTTATTTTTATTTTCGAAATAGGGTTTGCAGGCTTAAGAGATGACTCAGTAGTTAAAAGCACTTGCTGCTCATGTAAAGGACCTACATTCAGTTCCTAGCACCCACATTGTGGCTAACAACCATAACTTTAGTTCCAGGGGATGTGACGCCCTCTTCTGGCCTCCTGCAGCACTACACAACATAGGTACACTTACATGGAGGCAAAACACTCATACACATAAAAAAAATGTTTTTGTAAAGGTGGTTGCTAACTATCCCAGGCTGCCCTCAAACTGGGTGTAACCCAGGGTGGGCTTAAACTCTCCATTCCTCTGCCTCTGAGAGGATTATAAGTTTGTGCCGTTATAAAGGCTCTGCCATTAATTAATGTCTTAGCTGTTGGTTTATTGGGTGTCTTAGCAGGGGTCAAGAAGTGAGAGAGTAGGGTGGAGCTTAGGGTGGAAGCATTTCTAACCGGCACAGAACTGGTTAAACATTTACCTCTGGTCTTGTGTGCTGGAGTGTACCCTGAGTGCCAGCACTGAGGATGGGGCTTGAACAGCTACCTCTGAAGGCTGCGGTGGGAGCTTACGTATGTAAAGCTCTCAGCCTGCCATGCAGTGAGTGCTGGGTCAAGTGAGCCATCAATGGAGTCACTGCCACCTGCCTGGAGGCTTTTAAGTCATGACCTCTCCCTCTCCTTGTGGTGCGCAGCCACAAGCATGTGATTCAAAACACGCCCTTAAGAAGCCTCTCAAGGGGTGCTGGCACCCTCCAGATCCCAGGAGGCAGTACTCACAAAGTCATCTGACCACTGCTCCTCTTCGTCAGCAGGGCTCTCTGAAGTGGGAAAGGAATAAAGAGCATGAGTCCAGCTGGCCAGCTCAAGGGGCCCTATGCCAGCCTGCGCTGCCTGCTCACAGGCACCTACGCTGCCTGTTCTTCCATGTGCTTCCTGGTGCATTTATGTGACTTCAAAGAGTTATAACAACCATATGTTCATTCACTTTGATTCTCTTTTTTCTTTTTGTCTTTTTACTAAGATCTCAAGTTTTATACCTGAATTACAATTTCTCAGGCCTTACTGATTATTTATTTCTGGTTATGTTTTCCTTTTGGATGTTTAAGGCCACACAGCCCAGATTAATCAAGGTTTTTGTTTTCTTAAGGTCAGTTGAGGATATGGTCCTCAGGGGTCACTCAGGTTTTTTGTTTTTGTTTTTGTTTTTGTTTTTTTGGAAGGGGGAGGGAGCCCCTGGCTCCTTTCGGCTTTTCATTTACTAGTTCCACCCACTCGAGGACAAAGTCAGGTCTTGCTAGACCAGGCTTCCCTTTTTGAAGCATGAGCAGATTTTGCTTTTTATAGACTGGACACTGGCTGAAGTCCCATTAGTGGATCTCTAAGACCTCCATGAACAGGAAGAGTGGTGACTCACATTTGCAGGACATTTCAAGAGATGCCCCCATGCATAGTCCCCTGGGACTTAGTTGACATCTGAGGGCAAGGAACAAAGTTATCCCTTAGGTCCCTCAGCCAAATTGATATGAGTGTTAAGTATGGTCATTAAGCACCCAGAAAGGCTAAGTTACACCAGCCTGATACATCACACCTATACTAAAATTATGTCATCTTTAAAACAAACTGTATGTTATTTCCATATCATATTTTATGATTTGCATTTTTCCATTTTGATTTTATATTACTCTAAAATATGCACACATACCCACCATCCATACACCAAAATTCCAAAGTCTGAAAATAAATGGTAGGTTAATTCTAGAACCTGTCTAGGGATTCTCTTTTTTAAAAATGGTTAATTCTACATGTTTTTAAAAATGGTTAATTCTACATGTTTTAACATGTAGAAGGGACCGAACAACAGCAACTTTTACCTAGACCTGCTTTGTCAAGGGACATTTCTGAGATGCTATAGTAATGCAGTGGAGACTTGTAGCCCACACCATGTGGTTTATTTATTTGTGAGTGAGTGTATGTCCATGTGTGAGTGCTTCCATGTGTGGGATTGCACATGTATGTGTGTGCACCTGCATGTGAAGCCTCCTTGGGTATTGTTCTTCAGGTTTCGTCCACCTTATTTATTGAGACTGGGTTTTTGGCTTCGTGCAGCTCACCAAGTAATCTCCGCTAGCTGGTCAGGGAGCTACAGGGATCTATCTGCTGTCTATCTCCTCAGCAATGGATTACAAGCATGCGACACCCCCTGGGGCAGTTGAACTCAGGTGCTAGTACTTGCAAGGCAAGCACTTTACCAAGTGAGCCATCTCCTCAGCCCCATGTGGCTTCTAAAGCTTGAATCAGTGTTAGGGGGTGAGCAAGTGGAAGAAAGAGCGCTGGAAGAAGTCAGACTGACTTAGTTCCCATCCTGGACACTCTAACTACCTTGGGCCTCTTTCCAGATCTGTAAAATAAGGATATAGCTTCTGTGATTTGCTCTAGTTCTAAGCTTGAATTATTTTTTCCAAATAAACAGGTTTATTATCTGGGTATGGTAGTACTCAACACTCAAGAGGGAGAGGCAGGTGGATCTCTGTGAGACTGAGGCTGCCCTGGTTTCAAGCCAGCTGGGGCTGCAGGGAGACCCTCTCTCTCAAAAAAAAAAAAAATCCTGTGCTGCATTACAAACTGACATTATAATTAGAGCCTGACCACAATTTAGTCTTCTCAAAATCTTATGAGGTAACTGAAGCTCAAACAGCAGACAGTTACTGAACCCCAAATTGACTTCAAAGCTCATGCTATGAGCCCAGAGCTGTGCCTCAGTGCATATCAGAGGATGGCCACAGAGGACAGATGTGAACTTGAAGAATCAAACAGGTCTGATTTATGACAGTTATGGAGAATATTGCTCCTCCAAAATCCATTTGCACATAGGCAAACCTAGCATCCACTTCATTCTATAAATGACCTGAGAGATCAAAGGGACTCTTCCTGCTGTGTGGGAGGGAAGTCTACCAGACATGGGCCCACATGGAAGTGGGGCTGGGGAAGTACCACAGAGGGTCCTGGTTCCCTCCCACCCCATGGGCAGCCACAGCTCCCTATACCCCAGCAGCCCAACTACTCTAGGTCCAGGTAGGACTCACAGAGAACCAGCAAAGGGATTATAGAGGTAAAGGTTTGGGAAGAAGGCCCTGGGATCAGAGCAGCCATGGTTCAAGCAATGGTGCAGAAGCCCCCTCTTGGGAAAACACATGCTTAAGACTGAATTTTGACAGAAACAGAAAACAATGCGCAGTAAATTATTCTTTGAGTATCTGAGTGGCAGCTAACACACTCTATTACCCCAAGAAATTAGAAGACTGAGTCCTATTCCTGGTATGGTTTCTGAGCACCCTGGGGAAAGGAATTTCTAATCCCTTAAATCGGGGGAGACCTCAAGATCAATGCTTCCAATGGCAAGGTGTTTTGATTTCAACCACTGCTACAGAAATCTTTAGACAGTGCCTCTGGAACCCTTTTTCTTCCTTAGGAAGCTGGACTTGCAGAATGCTTTGCCATTGAATCATGC
Source organism: Rhizomys pruinosus (assembly GCA_009823505.1). Lineage (NCBI taxonomy): Eukaryota > Metazoa > Chordata > Mammalia > Rodentia > Spalacidae > Rhizomys > Rhizomys pruinosus. The sequence continues at coordinate 147,634 of VZQC01003481.1, read as the reverse complement.
TGGACTTTTCCTTCGGGAAGTACAGCCATTAACCAGCTCCTTTCACTGTTATCATCTCCTCCAGCACATGAACTCTTCTACAGTTCCTGGCTATTTTCCTAAAGCTGAGGTTGATCATGTTGTCCTGTTCCTTATGGAGTACGACTGAGGCTCTGTGCCCACATTCCTATGCCTCCACCCCGTCACTCCACTAGCTTGTCTTTCTTTGGCCTTCCCTGCCCACTTCAGTAATCCCAGACAGCTTCCTCCTCTGGGTAGCTCTCTGTCACCCTGGTGCCCAGCCTGTTGCTCTTCCTCCTTAGAAATCTTTACCCCTTCGCCTCCATGAATACTTCCTGGGGACCGTGTCAGCATCAGTGCCCTCGCTTCCTGCCCTCTTATATGCTGTGGATGCTTTGATCTTTGGTGCATTTCACTCTACCTTGTACTGTGCTTAAGCTGCTTTCATGTCTCTACTGAAAAGTGAGGCTTATTTAATCTCGGTGTTCTGACGACATTTTGCTTGTGTATTACACACACTATTAGAAGTAAGATCGAGTAAATAAATGGAATGAACAAGATCTGGGATAATAATGGACTCTGTTCACTGAACAATTCCTAGGTGCTAGGTGCTAGAATGAGTGTTATATCCTCCCATCTGTATAAAAGTGCTGATGTGTACACAGCTGGTGAGTGTTGGGAGCTGGATTAGAGTCGGGCCTTCTGTGTCGGGTCCTGCAGCGGCATGCATCCCAGCCAGCTAGCCTTCCTCTGTGCATGAAGAAAAGATCTAGGAGAAGGGAGAATGACCCAGTCTAAGCCTCTTGGTACATGGAGTAGGGAACCAAGGAAAGCGCCATGTAGTGGAGGCTGTGGAGCAGTGCCCACCCACCTGCAGCTGCATATACTCATCTGGCCCAGGGCAGCCCACAGCATCAAACCCTGAAGGTATCCCTCAGACAGCCAAGTGTGTTGGTCTCAAATACTAGATCAAAGTCAAATTCATGGCTGCTTCTCCAGCATGTCAAGAGCCTCCCCAGGTGTACAAGTGGAAGCTTTAGAATCAGGCCTGGTATCTGGTTCAAATCCCAATTCTGCTATGAACCAGCAGCACAGCTTTGGACCAATGATTTAATACCGTTCCAGGCCCAGTTTCCTCACCTGTAAAACAAGGAGAAAAACAGTGGCTGCTTGTTTTGGTGAGTTAGGGTCCGCAGACGGGTCCACTCTGGAGGCAAGGTTTCTAAGCTGTCTGCCCCGCTCGTCTCTCCCCTCACTGAGCTGCTGTGGCAGGCCTCTAGCAGTAGGGGGGACTGAAAGAAAAGTATCAGGCCAGCTGTGGTGTGGGCACAGATGCAGGAATAGTATAGAAAGCAGAACTAGGGAGGCTGTGGGGAGGCGGGGGCTGACCACTGCATTGAGCAGCCCTGGGAACCGACAGCGATGAGATGTAGTATAGGGACTGGGGACAGGGCTGAGTCAGGCTGGCTGGGAGAGCTGCTTTTAATCTGACCAATTAATGTCTCAAGGGCTCCCTTTGCTGGTGTTTGTGTCCATCTCTCTATAGGATCATCAGCACGAGGTGCAGTGATGTGACCCATGATCCTGGCCTTTGAATCTAACCAGTTAATGTCTCAAGGGCTCCCTTTGCTGGTGTGTGTGTGTGTGTGTGCGTGTGTCCATCCCTATAGGATCATCAGCACGAGGTGCAGTGATGTGACCCATGATCCTGGCCCAGTGATCACTTTGTTGTGCAACTCTGAACAGTCTTTTTGGCTCTCTGGTCTCTAATTATCCCTAAAATGAGAAGTTTGGATTGGGTGATCTTCCAGGCCTTTCCAAGTTTTAAAAATACCTTTGAGTCCAAGTTTCCTTTCTCTATTCTTAGTTCCACGTGGAGCACCATTGCCAAATACAGCTCTCTCCAGGGCAGCTTCGCCAGTCCGACCAGGGTGGGAGTCCATGGCCATAGAGCAACGAGTAGTGCTGACTCCACTTGGGACAGTTTGTCCACTTCTCTACTGCACAAACGGTGGCTGGCTATAGAGACCCCAGGCTTCTGCAGCAGGCTCTACCTAAGATCCCTCTCCCCTCTCTTCTCCTCTCCTTCCCTACCTTTGTCTTTCTTTTTAACATACATACGTTTTATTTTATTGCCTTTGTTGGCATCAGTTACTCTCGCGCGTGCGTGTGTGTGTGTGTGTGTGTGTGTGAGTGTGTGTGTTGTAGATGCACACTGTGTGTACGGGTGTGTGTGCTTGTGCACTAATACAGAGGGGAGAGGAGGTCATCAAATGTCTTTATTGATCTCCACCTTAGTTTTTGAGACAAAGTATCTCACTGAACCTGAAGCTTTCTGTTTCAGCTAGACTGACTAGCTAGCAAGCTTCTGAGCTGTCTCTGCCTGCCACCCCAGGCACTGGGGTTACAGTTACACTTGAGTGTTACAGATTTGAACTCAGCTCCTCTTGCTTTCATAGCAAGCACTCTTACTCACTGAGCTATCTCCCTACCCCGGAATGAATTAGTTTTAAATAAAATTTATTTTAGCTGGCACATGAAAACAAAACTTATATAGCTTAACGGGTCAACATGTAGTGTTTCAATACATGTATCCATTATGCGGTTTAAATTGGGGTATTAAATAGGGAAATTACCTATCTCCTCAAACATTTCTCTTTTCCTTTTTTTTGGTAGGACCTCACGACATATCCCTGACCTCTGCCTCTGGAGTGCTGGGAGTAAATGTGTGTGCCGCAACACCCAGCACCTGGCTTTCTCACTCTTCACAGTGAAAACTTTCAGAACATTTTCTTTAGCTTATCAGAATGCAATTGTTGTTGTCTACAGCCATCCTTCTGTGCAATAACACACATGGCTTTGTGCTCCATTGGACTATAGCTTTGTATCCATTCTTCAGCCTCTTTCACCCCAACCTCCTGAGCCTCAGGTAGCCATCATTCTGACATGCAGTGACATGTGCCCTGTGATGGGACTGCTGGATCACAGGGCCACCCCAGTTTCACAATTGTGCAGAACTGCTAGCTTCTCACCACTGCTCAGTCGCCTTCCCACATGACGTCAGTGGGGAGAACAGTCACAGCCTCTTGGGATCTCCTGGCTACCCCTGGAGACAGGGGCAGAGGAGCCTTGTTCAGTTCTAATCCCTCTGGGGTTTGCAGAGTGACCATGGGTTTCTGCAATGACCCCCACAAACTTAAGGTCCCTTCCCCTCTATTCCGAGCTCAATCTCAGAAATGTATGAGGCTGTTGAAGCTCGGTGAAGCAGGTACTGGGTTATACCAGGGGCCCTAGTGTCTTCAAAATAGTAAGGAGATTTATAAGTAGCTGAGCTTGAGTCAAAGGGCAGAGCATGGGTGTGCTCCCCAGAGAGCACTGTCACTTTGGCATGCTAATGTCCCTGAGGTGCACTTTGTCATCTGCAGAACTAAGTGCTCTCTCTCTCTCTCTCTCTCTCTCTCTCTCCCTCCCTCCCTTCCTCCCTCCCTCCCCACTCTCAGGCCCCAAACTTGGTAATCCTTTTCCTTCAGCCTCTGGAGATCCACCTTCCCTGGCCTGAGATGATCATTTCCGCACAGTACAGCTAATGTGTGGCTTAGATGAGATCTTTTTTTTTAAAATTTTATTTATTTCTGTATGTGTATGAATGTACTGTCTGCATGTCAGTTTGTGCACCCGTGTTGTGCAATGCCACCGGAGGTCAGAAGAGGGTCTCAGAGGAGGGTCTCGGATTCCCCTGGAACTGGAGTTCTCCTAGAATTGGAGTTACAGATGGTTCTTAGCCACCATGTGGGTGCTGGGGATCGAACCCGGGTCCTCTGCAAGAGCAGTCGGTGCTCTTAACCGCTAGGCCATCTCTCCAGCCCCATCTTAAAGAGCTCGGTAGACCGTCCAGAATGGTGACTGCCCTCCGGGTTGGGCTGACTTCTCTCTGCAGCACGGCAGCTGCTGGGACTAACACTCTGCTCGGTGATCCATGAGGTCTCTCCACACATCGCTGCCACCTCAGAGATTAATGCAACAGCTAAAAGCAGCAGGCCTCACGCAAGCCTGGTTTGCTTCAGGCGGCCATCAGTGTGAGCTTTGTCCTGGACTCCAGCTAGGGGAGAGCCTTCGGTGATTCCTCTGTCAGCCTTCAAGGGATGCCAGTCCTTTCCATTCTCTGCCCTTGGAAGGCCACTGGTGCCTGGTTTAGAAAGTTGGGGGAGCCATTTGCCTAAAAGAGGCCCTAATTCCAGTATCTGGGGGAGGAACGGGGCTATTTTCAGAGGCTTAGGTGGTACAAGTGTTAACAAACAGCCCTTCCCAACCTACTGGGAATCTGGTGGCTTGAGCGCTCCATGAACTGGGACCTCAGAGATCCTTGAAGACTCCCTGGGTTGGGGAGGAACATTGCGGCTGATTTCTGAGCCTAGGCATGCAGCCACATGGGGACCCCAAGCCTCAGGGGTGACAGCTGGAAGTACCCCAGGGATATGAATAGCTAGGAGTAGGGGAGGGCAGGACGAAGGGAGGCCAGAACTCCAGGTGGTGATGCTGCTCTTCCAAAAGGAAGTTTCCCAAGGTTAAGGGGGAGAGAAGGAAGCAGGGCGCTCTATTGACAAAATGAGGGGTGGCCTTCAGAGACTTGGGAACTTTGATGGAGGCAGAGGATCCACTTATCCCTCAGGTCAGGAGGGCAAGAAGAACAGATGGTGGTTTGAAGAAGAGCTGCTCACTTTACTATGAGGGAGCTCTTGCTAAACTGCTCATTCTGACCCAGCAGTTGTCTGGAGGGCTGAGGCTCTGTGTGTCTCCCAAATTCTCAGCTAGGGAATCACACTTTGTGAAGCAAGCTATGTTCCTGTGTTCCAAGAGGCATTAAGGACAGTATACTGATATGAGGCTAGCTATACTGAGGGGCTGGGACTCTTACCTCCGTGGTAGAGCACTTGCCTAGCTTGTAAGGCTCTGGTTTTGCTCCCCAGCTCTGTATATAAAAAAAAGACTAAATTTGGAGAATTTTGGAAGAAATCAGCTGAAGTCAAAGAGAACACTTCTGAGCTTGGGAAGATGGGACGATGATGCATATTCTTGAAGCAAGGAAATGTTAGAACATCAGGTTTCTGGGTCCCAAATCTAACAGATTCCTAGTTTATCTTCAAACAATAAAGATGAGATGAAAAGAAATCCCCAAAGTTCCACAATTAGTTGCTAGATCTGAAAGTGCCTTTGCCATGGACTCCACAGGGTACAACTGCTCTCACTGGTGAGGTAGAGAGCCTGGAAAGAGTTCCACAAGGGCATGAGGTGAAGAGAACTGTTTCACTGATCAGTTCTCTGGTGGAAGATGAGAATTGGGAATGGAATTAGGAGTTAAAGAAGCTATTTAGAAGCTCCGTCCAAGGACAAGCAAGAGATAAAGAGGGTCTGAGTTGATGCCATGGCAACGGGCTATGGGGTGGGGGTGGGGGATACTTGAGAGATATGTAAGAGTTGGCTCAGCAGAATGCCCAGGGTGGGGAAGAGGAGGAATCTACATTTCCCGAGGTGTGTGGTTTGGGGAACAGAATGGATATTGTCTGCCTTTCACCCAAGGAGAAAACAGAGGAGGAGGAGGAGGAGGAGGAGGTGGCCTTGGATGAGGGATGAGCGAGGCAAGAAGAGGGACAATGAGGAGAGGTGTCCTTCCTGGATCAGAGCCATTGGTCCACCTGGATTTCCAAGAACTGACTCTGGCCCCCCACATCTGGGTACACCATCTGTAATTCACTGGTTCATCGACAAGGGACAGATACTCTTACGCATTTGTCTCCGAGCATGTGAATTAAACGCTGCCTCCTCAGACAGACCTTCCATGTTGCCTAGATTGTTTCCCATTGCCATGACTCCCTGTCACTGCACCCTGACATTTCCATCCTACCATCATAGCATATACCATGTCTGGGAAATTACTTTAAGAAATCTCTCTCTCTCTCTCTCTCTCTCTCTCTCTCTCTCTCTCTCTCCAGCCGTGGGCATCAATCCTGACCTCACCTTGAGACCAGGTCTCTTGATCACTACTGTGCATGTTGAGCTTCTGGGAACTCTCCTGTCTCTGCCTCCCACCTTTGGGCTGCAGATGAGTGTTACTACATCCGCCTTTCATAGCTTCCAGGAATCCAAACTCAGATCCTCACACTTGAATGGCAAGTGCTTTACCTCCTGAACCGTCTTCCCCAGCCCTGGAAGATAACTCTGATCTCTTTCCCACTCCTGTCTGGCACAGTGAGAGTCCCACGGACACGGCTATGACACAGACAAGTCAGCATATGCAGAAAAGCTGAAGCACCTGGACATGTTTATTCTGCAGAAGAAACTGTCCAAGTGACCCCACTCCTCATGCTGCATGGGTAACCCCATCTCTCCCATCTTTAACACTTCAAAGCTTATACTAAAAGGCCATTAGGAAGCACAGGGACATCCAGCCAGGGTTGCCCATCCCTCAATACACCAAATATACTTTGGAAAGCATCATAGGAGGTGGCTTTGTTTGTGGGGGTGCATTTGGTAGGGGTAGGATTACAACTGGATTGGGTGTTGGGCAGAATGACCTAGGTTCCTTTTACACACCAAGACTCTATGATTCCATGGTTTTCTTCATCAAACCTATTTAGATACTGGAAAGGTCTAGTCAGAGTTGTTTCCTTTTTCTGAATTTGGAGGGAATGCATTTGTTGTCATATACGCTTAGAAAGTTTCCTTGACTCATAGATCAGGTTAATTTTTTTTTTTTTGGTCTTTTCAAGACAGGGTCTCCCTGTAACCCCAGCTGGAACTCACTCTGTAGACCAGGCTGGCCGTGAACTCACAAAGATCCACCTGCCTCTGCCTCCCAAGTGCTAGGATTAAAGGCATGTGCCACCACGCCAGGCCAGATTAATTTTTAAACCTCCTTTCTTAGTTCCATAATGTCCAGGAGTCCCTTTACCATTTATCCAGATTTGCTGACTGGTTGGCAGTGTGATGTCAGTGATTACTCTATGCCCAAGTGAGTCAGAGAAAGTGACAGGATGAGTCAGTGGCTGTTATTGTTGGTCAACACTTTTCAGTGTGACAAGATCCCACCACATTTAGGTAAGGGCTCAGCTATCTAATTTATTGTAATCTTGACCAGTGGTGAATAAAAATCATAAAATAAAAATAGTAATCACTGCTGAAGGTCATGATTTGGCTTTGGCTGTGGCCCTGCAAGAGAAGACTCAGATTCTGTAGAGGGCTGTTTGTGTTTGGGAAATCCTTACATTTATGATATACAAAAGTATTTTAGACTTAGTTTTCTGTGTATTCTAGGCAAAGAAAAGGTGTGGGATATTTTACTTTGTTCATTATTGTTATAAAGGTTTCTAATCTTTAGACTAATCCTTCTGCAATCAGAGTTCATTCTACTTGGAACAATGCCAGGAGAACTCCTGTGATCAGAGTTCATTCCAGTTGGAATGGGGTGGTGGGCTAAACTCAGAGAAGGTCAGCTAACAAATGTGTCATCAATAGTTGGTTTCTCAACTTTTCAATAACTCTCAAGTCTGCATTTAAACAGCTGTGTGTGTATGTCTACCTGTGCACACTCATAAATGAAGGGGTAGATGTGTGTATGTGTTCATGCATGAATGCATGTGTATGTGTGTGCATGTGTACACACATGTGCACATGCATGTGGAGTTTAGTGATCAACATTGATGTCATTCATCAGGAGCTGTCCATCTTGGATTTTGAAACCAGGTCTCTCACTGAGATGTGGAGCTCACTCACAATCAGACTAGACTGCCTGGCCATGAGCTCAGGGATTGGCCTGTCTTCATCTCTCCCTAGTGCTTGGATTACAAGTGCACAACCCTGTGCCTAGCTTCCTTTGTGTGGTTGCTGATGATCATGCTTGCATGATAACTCGGGTCCTCATGACTGTGCAGGAAGAATTTTATCAACTGAGCCATGTCCTCAGCTCCTTCAATAGCCTTTTTATGGAGAAAACCCTCCTCTTCCCACATCCCCTACCTTAGGATAGACTAAGTCCCACTTTTGTGTACCGCACAGGACTCTGCAATTCACCTATCACATAGAACCGTAGATATTTCTAATATCCTTTGTCTTCCCTTTGAGTCTATAAATTCTGTGACTGTGGAAATGATAACTCACTAGTAAGAAGAGCATTTCTACCTAATGCCTTATATATGCCTGACACATAGAATATGCTCAATAAATAGCTGAATAGACCTGTTGGATGGATGGATAAATAGAAGATGGATGGATAGATGGATGGGTGGGTGGATGGAAGAGGGAGAGATGAATGGATGGATGGAGGATGGGTGGATGAATGGATAGATGGAGGATTGGTGGATGGATGGATGGGTTGATGGGTTGATGGAGGATGATTGGGTGGATGGATGGAGGATGGGTGGATGGCTGGAGGATAGGTGGATGGATAGATGGAGGATGGGTAGGTGGATGGATGGAGGATGGGTGGATGAATGGATGGATGGACAATGGAAGGGTGGATGGATGGAGGATGGATGGGTGGTTGGATGGTTGGAGGATGGATGAGTGGATGGATAGAGGATGGATGGGTGGATGGATGGAGGATGGATGCATGGATGGATGGAGGATGGATGGTTAGATGGATAGATGGATGAAGGATGGGTTGATAGATGGAGAATGGGTGGATGGATGGATGGGTGAGTGGATGGAGGATGGATGGATGGATGCCTGAATGGATGGAGGATGGATGGAGGATGGATGGGTGGATGGATGGAAGATGGATGGAGGATGGATGGAGGATGGATGGAGGATGGATGGAGGATGGATGGGTGGATGGATGGAGGATGGATAGAGGATGAATGGGTGGATGGATGGAGAGTGGATGGGTGGATGGATGGAGGATGGATGGAGGATGGATGGAGGATGGATGGGTGGATGGATGGAGGATGGATAGAGGATGAATGGGTGGATGGATGGAGAGTGGATGGGTGGATGGATGGAGGATGGATGGAGGATGGATGGAGGATGGATGGGTGGATGGATGGAGGATGGATAGAGGATGAATGGGTGGATGGATGGAGAGTGGATGGGTGGATGGATGGAGGATGGATGGAGGATGAATGGGTGGATAGATGATGGATGGGTGGATGGA
>VZQC01003481.1:125778-135834 GCA_009823505.1 Rhizomys pruinosus | reverse complement strand
AGAAAATGTGGTACATCTACACAATGGAGTTCTATGCAGTAGTAAAGAAAGACAACATCATGAGCTTTGCAGGAAAATGGCTGGAGCTAGAGGACATCATGCTGAGTGAAGTATGTCCCAGAAAAACAAATGACGAATGGTATCCCTCATCTGTGGATGCTAGTGCCAATTACCCAGTTGTAAGTATTTCCTGTGCATTCCCTTGAGCTTTTGTCCAAAGCAGTTGGGAGTGATGCATATTGGAAACAACAACAACAACAACAACAGAAAGGAGTGCATCAAAGAACTGACTGAAGCAGTGAACTTCTACTCAAAACAGTCAACTTCCTCATGGAGAATATTGAGAAAGACTGAGAAGGAGATGAATAGCATGTTTGGCAGAATGCATGAGCTCTGGTAGGGTGGGGAGATGGGGGGGACATGGGTCTAGATTTGATAAAAAATATATATATAATAAAAAAATAAATAAATAAAAAAGAAAGATAAGAGAAGATGAACTGTATCTTAATGGTTCATAAATGCTTTTTTAAAAGCAGGACAAAATAAAGCAATAAAATCACTTTGTTTATAAGCTGAATTGAAATTATTTTACATCATTTAAAAACATAACATAAGCTGTGGCTTAGTAGTAGAGTGCTTGTTAGCACGCACGAGGCCCTTGGTTCAATCCCTCGCACTAGAAAAACAAAACAAAACAAAACAAAACCCATGACCAATAAGTAAGCACTGTCTCAAGATGGAAGGTCTACAATAAATTATTACTTTAATACTAACTACTTGTTTTACTTAAGAATGATTTCTTTAATGAAATTTAAAGTACATGTAATAAATTTTATATCCAGTAGCCTTAAATTGCTAAAAATTATATCCTTATGTAGAAACAGTATATAAAGCAATAATTAAATGTAAAATTTCATTTTTTTGGTCATTTTGAGACAGGGTCTCCTTGTAGCCCCAGCTGTCCTGGAATTCACTATGTAGACCATGCTGGCTTTGAACTCACAGAGATTTGCCTGCCTCTACCTCCCAAGTGCTGGGATTACAGGCATGTGCCACCAAGCCCGGAAAATTTCATTTCTTTATAAAATAGCATAGTAAACATTTTAGTTTAGAAACACATATAAAACTCTTACAAACAAGCATTGTAAATTATAATAATAGTCATGTGTATTTGTACAGAAATTCTTTTTCCACAACAGGCTCACATATCTATTATTCTGTCCATTTCTCTTTCTTTTCTTACTGCCTTTACTGAATTTTTGTGCATTTCGTACAATGGATCTTAATCATATTTAGACCTCCTCCCCTATCTGCCCTCCATAGCCCCCCAGATTTCATGCATTCTGTAATATATGTTAAGGTCTATAGAGTCAAGTTTGGGTGCACAGATGTCCCTTGGTATGAGTTCATTCACTGGAGTCTAGTCAGCCTAGTCAGTGTCAGTCCCTTAAAGAAGACCAACTCTTCTCTCACAACCTAACAGTTCTCATCAGAATAAACCTATGGTGAAGTCTGGAAACAGGTAGTCAAAGGAATTATAGGCAAAAGAAACAAAAATGAAACAGTATGATGCCCAGGGACGTTAATGGAACATAAAATTTCAAAACACTCAAGTCAGCTACTCTACCACTACCATCATCAACTTTCATAAAAGAAGCCTTTTAAAAAAACAATTTTATGGGCTGGAGAGATGGCCTAGCGGTTAAGAGAGCCGACCGCTGTTGCAGAGGACCCAGGTTCGATCCCCAGCACCCACATGGCGACTGAGAACCATCTTTAATTCCAGTTCCAGGGGAATCTGACACCCTCTTCTGACCTCCATGGCATTGCACGACACGGGTGCACAAACCTACATGCAGACAGTACATTCATACACATAAAAATAAATTTTAAAATCTATTAAAAAACAATTTTATGTGTATGAGTGCATGTATGTAGGTGCACCTGTGTTGTGCAGTGCCTGCAGAGGTCAGAAAAGGGCATCAGATATCTTGGTACTGGAGTTATGGATGATTATTAGCTGCCACATGGATGCTGGGAACCCAACCCAGTTCCTTTGCAAGAGTAGCCAGTGGTCTTAAATGCTGAGCCTTCTCTCCAACCCAAGAAAAAAATTTTTAACAGCTCAAAGCATCTTGTAATCAAGGACAAATCAAAGAATGGGTCTGGAGCTGAAGAGATGGGTGAGAAGATGCACCAAGAGAAGTGCCTGCTGCGCAACCTCGAGGACCTGAATTTGGATCCTGAGCACTGGCGTGAAAGCTGGCATGGTGCTGCTCACTGTAATCCTAACGCCAGAGGGTGGAGATAGGAGGATCCTGGGAGCTCATGGCAACCAGTTGACCAAGCCAGTGAGCTCATAGTTCAGTCAGAGACCCTGTCTCAAAAACTAAGATGGAAAGTGATAGAAGAACATTGACTTCTAGCCTTCACATGCACACATGTGCACGTGTGCACATGTAGTCACATGCATACGTGCACACAGTCACCCTAACGTGTACATACACTACATACACACATAAGGGAAAAAGAGAGAGAGAGAGAGAAAGTCATTAACCGCAGCTCACGAACACATCCATATGAGACAGAGAGAGAGAGAGAGAGAGAGAGAGAGAGAGAGAGAGAATGGCACTGAACAAAGGCGCCAGGAAGGAACTTAGCAAGTAGCTGGCAGCTACACACCAGCCCTCAGCACTTCACAGACCTTCCCTCATGAGGCCATGGCCTGTGAAAACTCCATCAGGGTCTTGTGACAGAGGAACCGGTGTGCTCAACCATAAACCATACTTCTTCCTCTCAAGGGAGAGCCTGTTGTCTGACTTCAAGGGGGAGCCCAACGGTGGGTGGCTTTGAGGCAAGGAGCCCTTGACTTTTATGGTAATGGCATATTTTCTAGGTTGAAAAGAAATCTGGCTGGTCAAGAAAAGTTCTCTGAGGGGGCGGGGGTACCTGGGGAGATGGCTCAGAGGGTGACAGCACCTGCTCTGCAAGAAAGAGGGCGTGAATTTGAATCTCCATCACCCACGTAAAAAGCTGGACATGGCTAGCATCTCTGTAACCACGGCCTTTGGGAGCAGAGACAGACAACTCTTGAGAGCGATCTGGTTAGCCAGCCTAGCAGAAACAGTGAGCTTCCAGTCCAGTGGGACACCCTAGCACAAAGCAATAGCACAGATATCAATAGAGAATGTCCACATTGGGGGGGGGAGCAGTATGTACACCTCTATACCCACGAGCATGAGAGAGAGAGAGAGAGAGAGAGAGAGAGAGAGAGAGAGAGAGAGAGAGAGACCGCTCGAATGGGCAGGATGTTTGAAATAAAAACTCAAAAACTGTTGTTGCTCTGTCAAGGCTGTAATATAAATGAGTGTGGAAAAGAAACATTCATGCAGAGCTCACACACCATTGAGAAGTGGGGAGCTGTAAAAATGATGACTGTGGACAATCTAGAATTGCTAGTGAATATCAGGGAGGTAAGATTCCATAGCCCAGCTCAAGATATCTCATAAATGGTAAGGAACTGTACAAATAAAAGAACCTATTCAAAGGGATAGCCAGCTCATAGTGCCAGTGTTGATCTGCACAGAGGAACTCAGTACATATTTTTAATAGATTTAACATTTCTTCTCCCTATAAGACTGTCTCGTGGCTCAGCAGTTAAAAGCATTGTCTGTTCTTGAAAAGGACCTAGGTTTGGTTCCCAGCACCTACATGGCAGCTAACAACTGACCATAACTCCAGTTCCAAGGAATCCGCACCCTCTTTTGACCTCTGCAGCCATTGCATGACACAGGTGCACTTATATGCATGCAAGCAATACACTCATATACATAAAATGAAAGTAATAAGTAAAATATTTTAGAAGACTATGTTGTATAGTGATTTCCTCAGAAATAAACCTTTCCATCGTGAAGGGAAGCTGGATATACAACAGGGTGCTCTAAAGGGAGGTAAAGAACAGACATTCTAAGGAGAGGTCAACCATTCCGTACTGCAGGCAAGCTTCTTAAGCTCAGGAAGTCAACAAATCAAAGGCCTCAGGAAGCCCCTGAAAGTGACCAGATTCATTACTGCCCTCCCCCACCTCCCTGAGCATACATATTGCTGAGAGACATGCTCAGACAAACCAATCTGCCTAGAAGAGGCTCAGACCAGCCAACCTTCCTGGAAAGTGCTCTTCGACCTGTCCACCACCTGCAGGCTGCGTAAGGAGCTACAGCTTTCCTGCTTTGGAGAACTGTCGTCTGTGCTGGGTGGGCTTTTGGTGAAGCAGCTCAGTCATTTTGCTCTTGTAAGTAACCCCTCACCCACATTCTTGTAAGAAATCTCAATAAAACTCGTTGGTTCACTAAAACAAACAAAAGATTCTACAGCAGAAATAATAAATGGAGCTGAGCACTCCCCCAGTCCCTGGACAGAACCTGAAGACAGACAGACCAGCCTCCTCTACAAGATATCCCCTGTTCCCCCACAGAGGCCCAGCCCCATCCACTGCTTGATGATTGTGGCCATGCCGCTGAGACGCATTTACATGTCAGGATCTAAATACCACACAAAGTGATCTCTTACTTTTAAGTTTGGCAAAATCAAAAAGAATAACTATACTGTGCCACAGACACGGAGAAATGAGCTTTATTGCTGATATTGCCACAAAATTTGGGGAGGGAGATCTGGTAATACTGATAAAAAAATAATTCCCGCCGGGCGTGGTGGCGCACGCCTTTAATCTTAGCACTTGGGAGGCAGAGGCAGGTGGATCTTTGTGAGTTCAAGGCCAGCCTGGTCTACAGAGTGAGTTCCAGGACAGCTGGAGCTACAGGGAGACCCTGTCTCGAAAAGACGAAAAAAAAAATTAATTCCCAGGGCTGGAGAGATAGCCTAGCAGTTGAGAGCACTGACTGCTCTTGCAGAGGACCCAAGTTCAATCCCCAGCACCCACATGGCGACTAAGAACCGTCTGTAACTCCAATTCCAGGAGAACTCCAGTTCCAGGAGAATCCGAGACCCTCTTCTGACCTCTGAGGCATTGTATGACACGGGTGCACAAACCTACATGCAGACAGTACATTCACACACAAAAAAAAATAAATAAAATAATAATAATATTAAAAAATTAATTCCCATCAGAAAATTTTATTTTAGAAACTTAACTAGAGTACTTAAATTTGAAAAAAGATGCTATTGAAGTATTGTCTCTGACAGATAAATGGAAATAAATGGTCAGAGAAATTTGATTAATATGACAAATCAGTCCCCAAATGGTATACCAGGCGAAATTCACACCCTACCCTTTAAGATGCCCACCAATATATAATTGGTCTGCTTACTAGTCTACACTTACAGTAGACTAGTAATCAGCACTTGAAGAAAATAATCTCATTTGCTTTTCCATATCATTAAAGATGTCCTTACTGTAGCAATACATAAAGCCACAACACAGGCCAGTAGAAACAGACAAGTAGAATAATGACCCTCATGATAAGAATGTTCCAGAGTAGGTATGCACAGGGTCTGTGTATATCCACATAGGTATGCATGCTGAGCTCACACAGGGTGATGTCTGCTTCTGGGGAGTGGATTAGAGTAGGATATGAGGGAGTAGACAATTATGATGGACACTTCTAAACTATTTGATTTCTTTCCCCATAGTGAATCTGTATTGCATTAATGAGAAAGCAAATTTTTTTATAGGGTAGAGTCTGAATGCAGCCCCCCCCCAACCACAACTTTTGCAGTAGAGTTTCCTTAATTTGGGGAAGTTGCAGGGATCAGTATATCTCAAGTGCAATGAATGAACCTCACCCTAGGGAAACCACCTTCCTGATCACGGTGTCTCTCCTGGCAGGTAAGTATTGAGATAGCAAATTTAAAAACAGAATGCTGGGCTGGAGAGATGGCCTAGCAGTTAAGAGTGCCGACCACTCTTGCAGAGGACCTGGGTTGGATCCCCAGCACACACATGGCGGCTGAGAACCGTCTTTAACACCAGTTCCAGGGGAATCCGACACATTCTTCTGACCTCTGCGGCATTGCATGACACGGGTGCACAAACCTACATGCAGTCAGTACATTCATACACATAAAAACTGAATAAATAATTCATTGCTGATGTCAGAGCTTTCCTGTACTAATATATTTTGCTTAATTACACAGCTTATAAAGACTTTACTATTGAATTATTCTGCCTAAGAGATGTTGGCTAGGGGATTCAACCCCCCCCAAATTATAAAGGCCTTTTGCCTATAAGTGGGATATATGCAAGGAGAAAGGCAGTAAGTCCCTGTTGTCGAAGACCTGGTGTGAGCACGAAAAAAATGTTATGAGACGTCACTTGCTAACGTACAACTGGCCTCTGAAATGTCAGAGAGCATTACCAAAGGCCACTAAAGCAATACAAAATATTGGTCTCCCTGAGACAAGCAAAACTCCTCCATCAGTATCAGCTATACCTCAACTGCCTGGAGATACTGTGCAACAGTGGCAGCCAAATATATATATATATATACCAAATCTAATTGGCTATTAGCTCTCTCCTTGGAGGAATAACTCACAGCAGATGCCACAAGCTTATGTCCTCTAGGGGTTAGGAGATGTTATAAGCCACAATAAGAACTTGTCACCCTTTATAGAGAAACCACAGTTTGCGAATTAGCATACTTCCAAGCATCTGTGTCTATACTAACAGCTTAGCTTGCCATAGTAATTAGTACTGCTTAAATGCCTGTACATCCAATTGCTTGTGCTTTGTTAGTATGACTGAAAAGGTATCACTGGATAAGTTGTCAACCCATGAAGGGAAACAACCTGAACAGACTAGAGTCCAAAATGACAACTCCAAAGAAAGTAGACTGTTTTCTTCTCACCCACTTGTGCCCCTTTCCCAAAGCCCAGGGAACAAATTGCGGAAGAGGAGGCGTGATAGAATGTAAGGGCTGCAGAGAGATAGAGGTGAATCATGAGACTACAGCAATATAGTCTGGACTCCTAATTGATCAACATGCCTGTGCATACAAGCATCTCCAACTGGACTATGGGAACCTTGGGTTGTTCAAAATTTGGACATAGATACTTGCAAAATGCACCAGTTACCTAATTGTACAGCAAACTGAATAACATCAATGTTATCTGAAAACAACTGTGTTATTATATTGTAGAATCCCTTAAAAATAAACAAAAAAATTCCAAAAAAATATTAATTAATTAATTAATTAGTTAAAGAAAAACCAGAATGCTATGTATCTTTTCATCTTGACTTAGATTTTGAATGGCAAATGCAAGCATGTATAATTTTGGGAGGGAGAGAGAGAGAGAGTGAGAGATTGCTAGGGATTGAACCCAGGGTCCTATGTGTGCTAAATAAGCCCTGTGACACTGAGTTACATCCCCAAGTCATTGGGATTTCAAGTGTGTGCCACCACACCCAGCCTAATTTAGATTAAGGATTTGGTAAACAGGAAAATCCAAGATTGTAGCTTTATGTCTCCAAATGCTCATTTTAAGGCAATAATTGAAAAAGCATAAATCAAAATGTAGACAGCAGATGTGACATCACATAGGAAGTGAGGGGCACCCGCTTTAGCACACATGCTAACACTGGAACAAAAGAAGGGAGGGCTGAGTTTCCTGAGTTCTTTCTCACTTGGGTTTCTCTGTGCCTCCTGAGCCTCAGCTCAGTGGTTCTGCAGCTGTTGTTTGTGCTTCACTGGGCACTTGAGTGGGCATAGCTCACCTCTTCTCAGTGGGAAGGAAAATCCTAGTTCCCTGATTACTACCCTACTCACTTTCTTTCCAGAACGTAGACCCGACCACAGTGGCTTCCTGCCACCAGTAAGAAAGGATGACGTAGTCCTCACTCAGTGATGGAGAGCTTTGCTCTCTACGTAGCGCAGACCAGCTGCTATGTGACAGTAGGGTCTAACTTACTTTTTGATCTTGTTCATTATCCCGCCTTCATTGTTCTTAATGTCATGGACCATCTTTTGAAGCTGCCTGTCAAAAACACAGTTGAACACAAAATATTAACAGCTGAGCTGATTTTTTGCAAAAAGATTTCTACCTTTCTCCAATACAAACGAGAAAAAAAAAAAATCCAGTAGGCAAGCCTCTGAATACTATGAATTCCACTGTATTCCATGAAGTTGACCATTTGTAAGTTACCAAGAGTTGGTTTTTTTTTTTTTTTCCATGCAAAGACTCCAGGATCTGATAGATCAGTGTTCTTACACTTAATTGCATCAGAATCTCCTGGAGAGAGATGTCGGCTGGGTTCCAGTCCCCCGCACCCCATGGGGGGGGAGAGTTGATTAACATTCCCAACAAGTTCCCAGTCAGCTTGGATACAATGGATTATGCATAGAACCTTTTCATACAGTGGGCTTTAGTTGTACCCTAATGAAGCAGTTCTGCTGGGGGTGGGGAGAGAACGGGAACTAAGTTCAGGTTTCAACAAGGAGACTAGTCAAACAACATGATGTGGGCATGCTTGTCTAGACTTCTGTTTACAATTTATCTTTATTTGTTTAAGATTATGTGTCTCTGTATGTGTCAGAGAGTATGTGCACATATGTCGGAAGAGTGTCAGATCCCTTACAGTTGTAGTTACAGGCTATTGTGAACTATCCAACTCAGTGCTGGAAATTACCTGGGGTCCTCTTTGAAAGCTGCAAATGCTCTTAACTGCTGAACTCTCTCCTCAGCCCCTAGGGCTGTGTGTTTATGGGACCCTTGAGTTGCTTTTGTATAGTGCTAGACTGCCCAATGTTTGAATAATTGATTTATTACATTCAGATGCTTTCTTTTGAGCCATATACGGTTTACAAAGGTTGAAAGGAGGTGAAGGGATTATGGTCTCACTGTGTGGCAGACAAAAGGTACTAGATCTGCTTGGAGCCTCACCCACCGGCAGGAAATTTTTGTCATTCCTGACAGGTATTCTAAAATTTACTAACAGAAACAGTGATGGTGGATACTGTAACTTGACCGGCTAAGGCTGGAAGTGCTGCTCAGTAGTAGAGCACTTGCCTGGAATGCACGAGGCTCTGGATTCTGTATCCATCACTGGAAGAAAAAAAATTTCCTGGGCTTGATCCTCTGCACTCTAAAAGCAAGCCAACCAACCAACCAACCAACCAACCAACCAACTTTTATATTTTGTAGCAAAAAGTACTGCCTGTTAGGTTCATTTTGAGGGGAGACTCGGTGCAGGGAGGAGAAAATGTCAGGACTCCGATGAAAAGAAAGCCCGGTTTATTTTAGGCATGGCGGCTGGCCTGCCTGTGTCGGGATTAGGAGGACCAGCATTAGAATGTCCCCCAAGTGGAAGTTTTATACCCAGGCACACAAGGAAGTGAGTTTACAAGGAAGTGGGGGCGAGGAGATGGAGGAATGGGCGTAGGTGGGTCTGTGGCTGGGATCAGTAGAAGCATCTCAAAGAAAACTGGGATCTGTGACTGGTATCAGTAGAAGCATCTCGAGAGAGACTGAGGACTGGTTGGTGTGGTTGCAGGATGTTGCAGCAACATTTCTTGGATTACTGGAGCACAGTCCAGGGTAATTATTTCTCAGGAATTCTGCTTCAGTTGGCTTCCTGAAATCCCTGACTTAGGTGGGCTACAACCTTACACTGACTATTTGCTTTTTAATTTTTCTCTTTTTCTTTCTTTTTGAGTCACAAATAAATATCGAGTAGTGGTTGGTCACATGCACTATAAGTCTTTTAGGTTTGAAATGACTACTTCATGTTAAACATATATGCCAGGTGAAAGAAAAGCCAACTTGAAAAGGCTGTGTAGAGATCTCCTGAGCCCAGCGGCAGGAAGAGGGGGAGACAGGTAGGAACTGGGTGTCTTGGCGAGCTGATTGTTGATCCTTTGGTCCTGCTGTCTTTGGTTTGATTGGCCTTTGTGGCTGTGAGGTTGGAGTTATCCTCCCAGCTGGGATTAAAGGTGTGGTCTTTGGCTTGATTAGATCTAGTGGCTGTGGGGGCGGAGTTATCCTCCCAGCCGGTATTAAAGGCACGCTTGTGTGACTCTTGAGATTTGAGATCTCCTGAGCCCA
>VZQC01003481.1:3041-116720 GCA_009823505.1 Rhizomys pruinosus | reverse complement strand
CAGCCTTTTTTTTTTGGTCTTTTTGAGACAGGGTCTCCCTGTAGCCCCAGCTGTCCTGGAACTCACTCTGTAGACCAGGCTGGCCTTGAACTCACAAAGATCCACCTGCCTCTGCCTCAAGTGCTAGGATTAAAGGCGTGCGCCACCACGCCCTGCTAAATAAAAAGTATCTTAATGAACATCATTGAGTCTACTGATTCTTTGGTGACCTCCTTTATTTAAAAAAATACATTGTGTGTGTGCACATGTGTGTGTGTGTGTGTGTGTGTGTGTGTTTATGTACATGGATGAGTGTGCCACAGTGTACAGCTTGTGGGAGTCAGTTCTCTCCCTCGACAAGAGTCCCAGAGAACAAACTCAGATCATCAGGCCTGGCAGCAAGCACGTTTGCCACCTTTCCCACCTTGTTTGTTGTTTGTTTCTTTGTTTTGTTTTGTTTTAAGACAGGCCTCTCCTCCTCTTGAGTGTTTAAATGACTTAATATTACTGACTCTAGATTACCTTTGAAGATGTTATGTATCATTTTTATAGTAATTTTTTTTTCAGTGCTGGGGATTGAACTTGGAGCCTTGCACATGTTGGCCAAATGAGCTATGTTTCCTGCCTACATTTAAAAAATTAACTTTTTTGGGCTGGAGAGATGGCCTTGCGGTTAAGAGCACTGACTGCTCTGGCAGAGGACCTGGGTTCGATCCCCAGCACCCCACATGGTGGCTGAGAACTGTCTTTAACTCCAGTTCCAGGGGAATCTGACACCCTCTTCTGACCTCCTTGGCATTGTACAACACGGGTGCACAAACCTACATGTAGACAGTATACTCATACACATACAAAAATAAATAAATTTAAAAAAATTAACTTTTAATACAAATTGATTTTAGAAACCTTAAAACTTGTAAGAAGTGACAGCAAAGGAAGAAAGTGGAGCTTGTCCCCGGTGTCCTTGGATCTTAAGCCTCCAAACTTTCTTTGATCTTGTTGATGTTTTGTTTCCCATCACCAGTCATGTGAAAAGAGCAAGGACAGGCAGACAAGTGTTAGGTACAGGAAGTGAAAAGTCTCTGAGGTGAGATGACCTGGGACCTTTGGCCTAGTGAAACCTGCAAGTAGCAGGAAAAGGAGCTGTTGAGGGAAGAATGTTGTCAAGGATGAGACTAACCAGCCTGAGGACAGATGTCAGAAGCCTCCCAAGTCAGGTGCCACGGTGTCTGCCTTTAATCCCAGCCCTAGGGAGGCAGAAGCAGGTGGATATCTGTGAGATCCAGGCCAGCCCAGTCCACATAGTGACTTCCAGGCCAGCTGGGACTAGGGAGACCCTGTCGAAAATAAAAGAACCCAGAAGTCTACAGGACCTTGAAATTGAGATGTTTTCAGGGATCAGGAGCCCTTGGGGAGGGAGAATGGAGACAGTTTGGGCAGGGAACACTGGTGGCCAGGAGATCCGTGTGGTGTGAACTCTGTTGAGTGACATACTGAAAACAGGGAACAATGTGAGGTGTTCCTGGTGGAACACAGACTGACAGCTTTCAAACAAGACATTGCTACCAGGCTGCTGTGGCATTCCATGTCTGCTATCCCAACACTAGGGAGGGTGAGGCAGAAGACCACTAGTCCAAGCCAGCCCAGGTTACATGGGGAGACAGAGGACCACTAGTGCAGGCCAGCCCAGGTTACATGGGAGACAGAGGACCACTAGTGCAGGCTAGCCCAGGTTACATGGGGAGACAGACGACCACTAGTGCAGGCTAGCCCAGGTTACATGGGGAGACAGACAACCACTGTGCAGGCTAGCCCAGGTTACATGGGGAGACAGAGGACCACTGGTGCAGGCCAGCCCAGGTTACATGGGAAGAGAGAGGACCACTAGTGCAGGCTAGCCCAGATTACATGGGGAGACAGACGACCACTAGTGCAGGCTAGCCCAGGTTACATGGGAGACAGAGGACCACTAGTGCAGGCTAGCCCAGGTTACATGGGAGACAGAGGACCACTAGTGCAGGCCAGCCCAGTTTACATGGGGAGACAGAGGACCACTAGTGCATGCCAGCCCAGGTTACATGGGGAGACAGACGACCACTAGTGCAGGCTAGACCAGGTTACATGGGGACACTCTGTCTCAGAAAAACAAAGACCTGGAAGGTACCCCAGCTGTACAATGGGAAACACAAGGTCCTGGGTTTTAGCTTTCTTACAGGTTTAATTTCTTTCTTTCTTATAGAAAGAAAAAGAAAGAAAGAAAGAAAGAGAGAGAGAGAGAGAGAGAGAGAGAGAGAGAGAGAGAGAGAAAAGAATGGTGCTGGCATAAAGCTCTACCCAGTACACTATGATGAAGCCTGAGACAAAGATACAACAACAGGGGCTGGGTGTGACGGCATGTGCCCTTAACCCCAGGACTCTGGAGGCAGAATCAGGCCAATCTCTGGGACATCAAGGCCAGTCTAATACCCACAGTGAGTGCCCATTATAGCTGTGAGAGATCTTGTCTCAAAAAAGGAGACAGTGACAGTTCATTGCCTACATTTAAATTTTTCTCCTTTTTCATTTTCATGTGTGTGGATGGGGTGTGGTATATGTGTGTATATATGTTTGCATGTGTGTGGACACATGTATGTGGAGTGCACGTGTGCCCATGCATGTTGAAGCTCAATTTGATGTCGGAATCATCTTTGGTCCATTGTTCTTCCACCGTATTCCTGAGAAAGGGTCTCTCAATCTCAGAACTCATTGATCTGGCTCCTCTGGCTATCCAGTTTGTTCTGGGATTGCTTATCTCTCCTTCCCAGGCTGGAATTACAGGAGGGCCACTGTACTCATCCAGTATTGCATGGGTCAGGGATCCAAACTTCAGTCATAGCAAGTACTTTAACCACTGAGCCATCTCCCCAGCTCCCCATTTAAAATGTCAATATTTAGTTCATCATGTTCTTTTGTGATTGATTTTTGTTTAGCTCAAAATATTATTTTCCTTGATTTGTTTTACCAGGCTTTCCCTTAAAGTTTGATGCCATGATTTCTTGTTTTTCTCTTATTTATTCCATAATACAAGGGGCCCGGCAAGCCCAGGATACAGAGCTACATTGAAGACAAATCCCACCCTCTGTAATGCAGGGTTGGGGTCCCTCTCCACCTGACTTGCCAAACTCCTTCTGGTCTCTGCAAAGTCAGAGCAAAGATCCAAAAAGTGAATGGAGATTCTCTGCATCATGCACACTCTCTCTTGGATGATTTCTCTCTTAGAGCTGAGCTCACTGGCTCCCAATCCACCATTTTGAGGTGAAATGCTGCTTTTGTCATTTGCATGCTGCAGACCTCCTCTGACGGAGACTCCTTCCTCACTTCCTACATTCTTGTCTGTCTTGGCCCAGCTTCCTCATGCAGACCTCCTCTGGCTTGACCTTTCTGTGGCGTTATTGGTGTTATATTTAGGTTTGTGAATTCAGCATCCACGGTGCTTCCTTCTAAAGATTGTCCAGTAGAGCTGGCACAGACACCCCCCAGTTCCTCTCTTGGCAGGGTAGCCTGAGTAGGCCCCTAGGGTTGAGTCAATGTTCCTGCCCTATTTCACATATGCAAACGCTGAAGCTCAGGAAGATCATCTAGCTTTGAAATCCAGGCTCCTAGTTTTGCCCATAAAGTTATAGAAATTTAAAAGTGACAAAGACAGGTATATTCTGGGTCAACCCCTTGCCCCAAGGGAGAAGATTAGGTCCCAGGGAGATTTGGAAGCTATTACCTCACATTTAGTTTAGTTGAAGATTCCCTTGCTTTGGGGGTCATACCCTGTGCCTTCTCTTCCCTTTCCTCGCCTGGGTCCAGTCTCCCAGGAGACACACTGTCCCATGGGAAGGAGACACTTCCTTCCATGGCCACAGCCTAGACCCCTGTTCAAAGCAAGACCCCCCAAAAACCACTGCTGAAAAGACCCACAGAAGCCAATGGTGAGCTGTGGAGATGCAACAAAAACAGCCCTGACCCTGGAATTTCTATGTGTTATGTGTACCAACCGCGGCCTACGCCATCTTGTTCAGCCCCCATAGCCTCCCTGTGGGGTAGAGCCTATTACTATCCCATGTGATAAGAAAGTTCTTAACCATTTTTTTTATGTCTACAGCAGGGTTAAGAATATTTACACTGTTATGGGAATCCCTATTTATAGAGATAATATTTGGTCAGGGAAGTTAAAGAATTCGCTTAGTCCTGTTGCTGCTAAATGTCAGGGGTGATATCCAAAACGAAGTGTGACTCCATAGCCCATGTTCCCAGCCCTCTGGATGGCACAGTGATTTATTTCAACTTGGGCCTACTGCAGGGCAGGTGGCCAGCTTTCCCATGGGGCTCTCTGTCCAGCTTCCTTTTGTCTCTGGAGATGACACCTAGTTCCTATACTCACTTAGTAGTTTTACTGGTGGCACCTGGTGCCCCAAGCCCTCCCCTGTCCTTAGTTCAAACATTTGCTAGAGGGGAACATGAACTCTTAGAATGTCTCAGCCTTTGGGTAGGGGCAGAGAGAAAAGAGGAAGGGACCGATGGCGAAGGGAGGGGAAAGGAAGAGGTTGGGACACCAGAGAGCAGAAAGAGGTGTGGAGGGGCTCTTCAGAGTCTGGAATATGCTGGGTAGTACGATGGCTGAACACAGCAGCCTCCGTTCCCTGGCCTAGGCAGAAGGGCTCCTCAGGCTTCCACCTGATATAACACACCTCATCACTAATGTCTATGAGCCATCGAGAGTAGACTGTCAGTGTCTCTATCAGCTTCACACTGCCATTTCTTCCTTTCTGCTGACATCTGCAAATATTGGCTGCTGGTGATTGTCATGTCTGAACTGCTGAGTATTGGGTTATAAACAGACAGAAGTTGGGCTGACTTGACCCACCAGGAGTAAGTAAGGCTGATTCCACAAGTACCCTGTATTCTTTAAAAAGTCCTGGTCCAACTTCCCCATCAGAGGCAGTTTGGCAGGGGGCGTTCCGTACTGAGACAGATAGGCTGACTGGGAAATTAGCCGTCCTGACTTCAGAAGGGTCTCGGAAGGGTTGCCGCTTGATGTGACAGCACACACCACCATGGCCCTTCTCCCTGACCTCAGGGGTCCAGAGGGACCTAGAAGGATATAGTATTTTTTAAAAATATTGTATTTAGCTGGGTTTGGTGGCACACCACTTTAATCACAGCACTCGGGAGGCAGAGCCAGGCAGATCTCTGTGAGTTCAAGGCCAGCCTGATCTACATAGTGAGTTCCAGGACAGCTGGAAGATCCTGTCTCAAAAATACCAAAAAAATTATTTATTATTTATTTTTAATTTTAATTTATTTTTGTATGCGTATGAATGTATTGTCTGCATGTAGGTCTGAGCACCCGTGTCAATGCCACGGAGGTCAGAAGAGGGTGTCGGATTCCCCTGGAACTGGAGTTCTCCTGGAATTGGAGTTACAGACTGTTCTTAGTTGCCATGTGGGTGCTGGGAATCGAACCCAGATCCTCTGCAAGAGCAGTCAGTGCTCTTAACCACTAGGCTATCTCTCCAGCCCCTATTTTTATTTTATGTATATGACTGTAATGCCTGTATGTAGATAGGCACACCCATGTCATGTAACGCCCACATAAGTCAGAAGAGGGTATCAGATAACCTAGAACTGGAGTTCTAGACTGTTGTCAGCTATATGTGCTTGCTAGGAATTAAACCCCAGTCATCTGCAGGAGCAGCCAGTTCTCTTAACCACTGAGCCATCTCTCTACCCCTGGGATATAGCATCTTTGATCTTCTGAGTGGATAGGAACCTTGCTGGTCCTTGTTCTTACCCACCTATGCTGCAGGGAAAGGGGGGATAAAGAGAAACATCTTCATGAGACTATGAACAAATGGACAATGGAAACAAAAGTTAATAAAAGAGGCTCCTGTGTCCACAGAGGCTTTGGCCCATGGGTAAGCATGTTACTGCATCCCAGCCAGAAGTGGATTATCAGTCACTTGCTGTTCCCACCAGGTGCTGACAGTTGAGGTTTGGTATACCCAATCTCTCTACTATCTGCGTAAACATCACCTTGAAAAACTGGGTTTCTAAACCAAAACAGCTGGGAAAAGTTTGTAAAGGCAAATGGAAAAGAAGTCATCTAACCTGATTTCAGAAAATTCTGAAAATGTTCCTCTAAGAAATGAATGTGCTTTAAGAATTTGAGCATGTCCTTTAAAAAAAAATAACTCAATGAGGCTGGGTGTGGTGGTACACTCCTTTAATCCCAGCACTTGGGAGGCAGAGGCAGTTGGAGCTCTGTGAGTTCAAGGCCAGCCTGGTCTACATAGTAAGTTCCAGGACAGCTGGGGCTACAGGGAAACCTTGTCTCAAAAAGACCAGAAAAACAAAATTAACTCAATGGATAATGCAGGAGTAGGATCTAAGCACATCATATACGTGTGTGAGAATCTCATCATGAATCCCATTGTGTTATGTAATATGTTAGCATAAACAAATTTAAATGAACTTATGATTAAAATACACTATGTGCATATATGAAAAGTTCATAACAAATCCCACTGTTTTATATGATAATACATGTTTACATAATTTTTAAATTAATGGGATAAAAAGAATACCTTTAGAGGCAATATGCCTTTAATCCCAGCACTCAGGAGGCAGAAGTAGGTGGATCTCTGTGAGTTTGAGGCCAGCTTGGGCTACATAGTGAGTTCCAGGCTAGCTAGGGTACATTGTGAGACCCTATATAAGGAAGGAAGGAAGGAAGGAAGGAAGGAAGGAAGGAAGGAAGGAAGGAAGGAAGAAAGGAAGGAAGAAAGGAGGAAAAGAGGAAAGGAGGGAGGGAGGGAGGGAAGAAAGGAGGGAAGGAGAGAGGATAGGGCTATGGAGAGAACTACTAAGGATGTGGAAGGGAAAGAGAGCGGGAATACAAGGTTGATGGGTATGTGTGGGGGAATATGACCAAAGCACATTATATGTATGGATGAAAGTGTTCCAATGAAACCCACCACCTTTACAATTAATCCATGCTTAAGAATGAACATTTTTAAATCACTTATATGTGGAGTTTAGCTTTCTAATGCTTTGACATATCATTTTCTCCTTTCTTCATTTTGAATTTTTTTTTTTAAAGACAAGACCTCATGTGGCCTAGGCTAACCTGGAATTAACGATGTAGCTGCGGGAACACCACTGATCTCTCTAGCTTCCTGCCTCTATCTCCCAAGTGTTGGGATTGTTTGTGTTCCACCATGCCTAGCTTTCCATTTTCTTTTTTGAAAGTATATTTGTCGGACTGGAGAGATGGCCTAGCGGTTAAGAGCACTGATTGCTCTTGCAGAGGACCCGGGTTCGATCTCCAGTGCCCACATGGCGGCTGAGAACCGTCTTTAACTCCAGTTCCACGGGAATCCGATGCCCTCTTCTGACCTCCGCAGCATTGCATGACACGGGAGCACAAACCTACATGCAGACAGTACATTAATACACATACAAGAATAAATTAAAAAATTAAAAAAATTAAAAAAGAAAGTATATTTGTCATGTTTTGTCATGTTTGTGTTTGATTTTTACCATAGTTTTTCACAAAAAAATTACTTCTCTCCTGATTTGTCCAGTATCTAGTATATACATTAGCATGTTTTTGTACCTTACAAACCCCCAACTTATTCCTCATGATGCAGAGTTTTGCACTTTGAACCAATAATAATTTTTATTTTTATTCTGATTGTTTTCAGTAGTGGGGACTGAGTCCTGGGCCTCATGAATGCTCAGCAACCACTCTACCACTTGGCTGTATCCCCAGCCCCTCTTTTATACTTTTAATTTTGAAATTGGTCTTGGCTTCCAAGTATAATTTAAAGTAGGATGGTGTCGGGCTGGAGAGATAGCCTAGCAGTTAAAAGTAGGATGGTGTGTGTGTGTGTGTGTGTGTGTGTGTGTGTGTGTGTCTATGTGTACACTGGAAGGCATTAATTCTGTGTCTGAGCTCAGATTCTTTATTCTCTATTCTGACACCCATGGACGCAGCCTCATCTTGGGAACTCTTCACTGTAGCGTGTCTCCACCTCTGACCCTTCTCTCCTTACCACCACTTTCCTGAACAGCCTTTCATTCATTTATTGACTGAACTGCCTCTGTGTGAGAGATGCAAAGGACGGTAGTCTGCATATATGTTCGGTCTAAGTTGACTGTCCGATAAATGATTCCTGCCTGGGTATGGGTGCAGAGAACACTGGGGCCCATAACTACTATCCTTAGTGACATTATTTTGAACCAGAACCTGAGACACTGCTTCATCCTGTGTGGATGGCCCCCTAGGGACACAATTTGCCATATCAGGAAAGTTGAGGTCAGTGTGTGTTGGGGGTAAGGAGATAGCCACTGAATTCTCACTATCTGTTTTACATATTTACTGTTAACATACACTATATTATTGGTTGATAGTATTAATCTTGTTTTCCAGATGAAAGGGCCAGGTTGCAAGGAACTAAACATCCTTCTCAACGACTGAGCTGATTACCAACATTCATGGTCTTTCCAGCACACCAGAACACTTTCCAGGGACGCCTCCTGAGTCACACCCCATTGGTGATGCACGCTCAGCCTGTAGGCAAGGCAAACTCTGCATTTCGTAATTATAACTCCCCCTCAGACAATACCAACCACTGAAGGAGCATTCATTGTAAGACGCACAGTGGTGTGGTACCACACATGCCTGAGTCAGAGCGGCATTCAAGTTTGGACCTGAAAATATGCAATAACCTGAGTTACACCTGAGTCTACAGGGCTGTGCTAGGCTTTCTAACTAGTGAGTTATCCACCTTTTAGTTTTTAAAAATAATTGTCTAGGAAAAGTATAGAAGACTGATAAAGCTAGAATGTTCTACTGCTCGGTAAATCACTCAGAGAGAAGGAATAGGAAGGAGCATGTGGCCTGCTTTCCTCACAGGCAACATGGAGGTACAGTGTTAGAATTGGTTTTACTGGCATGAGTTTCCACAGGTAGCTTCACCAATCTGGTCTCAGATGTCCTACTTGAGAAATAAAAAGGGCTTAAGAGACAGCCCCTGGGGTTCAAGCAAGATGGGCCTCAGTGATTCCCCGTGGATGCCATGTCACTATGCAGGCAAGCAGGCATGGCTGTGTGTGGACATTTTGACCAGCGCCTGCTGCCTAACTTCTAATGTCTACTATAAAGTGAAAATGAAGCCTCTCACTTGAAGTGACTGGGACTTTCAGGCCTGTAACAGCAGAGCCAACTAAGCTAAGGAAGCTCAGTGGCCTGGCTGCATGTATGAAAAGGTCCAATCTAAAGACCAAGCTGGAGGGAGGCAGAACTGGCCCTGGGATACTGAAATCTTTCCTCAGCAAAGGAGTCAACAGAAAAGCCCAGCCCAGCAAGGGGACACCCAACGTTCCTCAAGCCGGTTCCTTGCTTTTAAGGAGACATTGACAAACTCATGCTGGCCTGAGAGAAATGGCCTGTTTTGAAGACCTAAACCATAGCAGTATAAAAGGGTTTCAGAAATATCAGAGTAAAAAATACGGCTGCAGGTGTAGCTGCTAGTGGACTCCATGTGAGAAAGGAGGCGAAGGCAAGACAGATGAAAACTGGGTAAAATGACAAGGAAGAAGGGCTTATGGGAGGAGGTCTTTGGGAAGCAAACAGCCCTCATCTGTGGAACAGGTTTGGAAGGAAGGGAGAATGGAAGGCAAGTTTGCTCAGTGGTTACCATGGTTTTAATGTCAAATGCCCGCCCCCCTGGCTTGTGTGTTTGACCATGCTGTGTTGGGAGGTCGTGGAACCTTTGGGGCCAGTGTCTAGCCTGCAGACGTGGATCTCTGAGGGAAGACCTTGAAGGTGATTTCCACTTCTGGTTCTGATCCTTCTGGAACTTTCGTGATGTACCAAGCTGTTTCAGGTGCTGAACCCTCCCCACCACGATGGATTGTAAGCAAAAATAAACCTCTCCTCCCTGAAGTCCTTTTGCTAGGTATTTTTGTCATGATGATAATAAAAGTGGATGGAGACCTGGGGATGGAAAATGTGTCAGGGACAAAGAGGCTCTACACACTGTCAAGAGCTAGAACTCCCTGAAAGATGTTTCCATGGCAGCCAGGCAGCTCTGAGTCCCATCAACCAGCACAGAAGCTGCGGCCCTACAGCAGTGTTGGGACCAAGAAAACAGCACCTAGTGTCATACCTCAGGTCTGCCGACTCTCTTGACCTATAGGTTCCCCTAGAGGAGGGCTGGAATTCCATCCCATCAGCAAAGCCCATTTCCAGAGTGATAGTTGTGCCATTTTCTTATCTCGCCTAACTGTGTACTTGGCCCCTGGGGACCAAGGAAACCCAGCAAGACAGTGGAGTGAGAAAAGTAGGACCATCCCTGAGGCTTTAAACGTCAACATCCAATGGAGTAGAGAGGCTCAAGGTCACCCCAAAGAAGCGAAATGCCACCCACAAACAAGAGTAGTTAAAACACAGTGACCAGCCCCAGCGTGGGCAAACCTTGACCATTACGCTAAACAGTAAGTCAAACACAGAAATACCAATAAGAGGTGGTGTGGTTCCACTTATTTAAGGTTCTTGGAAGAGTTAAAAGCACAGACAGAGATGCTGGAGAGATGGCTCAGTAGTTAAGAGCACCAGCTGGTCTTACAAAGGACCTGGGTTTGATTCCCAGTACTCACATGGGGCCAATAACCTTCTATAACTCCAGTTCCAGAGGAATCTGTCACCTTCTGACCTCCAAGGACACCGCACGACATGGTGTACTCATATACATGTGGGCAAAGCAGTCATACAAGAAAAATAAAAATCATTTTTTTAAAAAGTAGAGACAAAAAGCAGAATGGTGGTTTCCAGGGCCAATCGAGGACGGGGGTGGGGGTGGGGGGGTGGGGGGAGGGCTATAGTTCAATGAGGACAAGATAAAGGATCCGAAGAATGAATGTTCGGTATGGTTGCAAAGGTTATGAATATATTCAATGCTATTGAACTGTACACTTAAAAATGGTTCCAGTAGTAAAATTTATTTTATGTGTATTTTGTCACAAAAGAAAAAGGGAAACAAATACACACACAAAAATAAGGAGGAGTCAGTGGGGTGTAATCACAAAGTCAGAGTTACAGGTGTCTGAGAAGGAGGAAGAACAGCATTGTGACACTAAAAGTCTCCCTTGACAAGGAGACTCTGTCTATAGTGGACAGGATTATCAAAGCTCCCAGAGTTGAGAGGCAGGATCAAGGATCAGCCACCAACCTTGAGCGTCTGATTCTATGAGAGAGGTAGCCAGTCCCCATAGGCCTGGCTTCCTCACACACAACCAGATAAGCCGTCTTATGAGATTCTGGTAAGAGTGAAAGCAATTTAAAGAGTCATTTTGTAGGGGAATGGAGAGAAA
Organism: Rhizomys pruinosus; assembly: GCA_009823505.1. Classification (NCBI taxonomy): domain Eukaryota; kingdom Metazoa; phylum Chordata; class Mammalia; order Rodentia; family Spalacidae; genus Rhizomys; species Rhizomys pruinosus. The sequence continues at coordinate 105,335 of VZQC01003481.1, read as the reverse complement.
ATGCCAAGTTGCTTCATAACAGAGCTGGGTAAGACTGCTAAGAGAAAAAAGAAAGATGACCTCAAAGCCTACCCATCACTTCTGAAACACCATCCACTGTAGGAAGACAACCTCAGAGATGCTACTTTGGCTGGTGGGGGAGTTACTGCAAATCTGTGTCTCATAGAAACTGCTGTAGATTTTCATATACAACTAAGAAGACATCAAAAGACAGACAAGAAGTGTGTGTTATCTCCCCTCCACGTCCTTACCTCGTGTTTTCTTTTTATCCTCGAGTCATTAAGGAAATGACTTTTTCTGGACCCCCGGCAAGTAACCAGCAATTGGAATCAGCCCTTTGGCTCAACTTGGATCACTCCTTCTAAATATATCAAGAAGCATTTCTTGAGGGTCAGGGGAGAACATGGTAGCTACTTATGTAAACTGTGGCCTCCCATGCTGAAAAGATCATGTCTATCAGAGCTAAGGAGGGATTTGGGAATTATTAGTCCAAATCATTCATCTTGTGGAAGAGTTTGGACCAAACAAACATAGGGGACTTGGGAAGATGTCCTATTCAGGACAGAAGGAAAGACAGAAGCAGATACAGGAAGACTAGAGGGTGTGGCAGGTGAGTGGGCATGGTGAAGATGCGGAGAGGAGGATGAGTCAGAGGCAGAGCTGATCATGAAACCATTGACCAAAACAGGGAGGACCAGAGAGGAAGAAGATACGGGTGGAGGGTAAAAAATATGTGTATTCATTTCTGAAGAATTTAATGTGAAATACCAAGGAGCTGGAAACTCTAACTGAAAATTCCAGAGCCTGAAAACAGAAGGTGGGTCCCAGTGTCCGTCAGATAAAATCTCAGGGAAGCACTGGGCAGCAAGACCCAGACACCCATGACAGAGTCTGCTGCACTTTACAACCTCATTGGCCACTTCGACGAGAGCTCAGAGCGATGTCTGTCACGTCTACAATCCATGCAAAGTGAAATGCCACAGATGTCAGAATCAATAGAGAAAATGGTCAAGACGAAAAGAAGAAATGAAACTAACATGAAATGTACCAAGGTTCTGCGCCAAGTCCTCTATGTTCAGAAAATCAATTGCATAACTATAGAATTAATAAGAAATAACAACACTAGAAATAATAATTATCATTTTTTGAATCCAATAATTATTTTTTGCCAAGGCCATGATGTGTTCATTACTTCATAGGACAATTTGTTTAATTCATAGTAGCCCTATGGCATTTGTACTGTTATCATAATTTTTGCCTTACAGGTGAAGAAACTGAGGCCAGTTAAGTAAACTTGCCTAACATCACAAAAATCTAGTCTGACTGACAAAAAACCCCACTATAGTCTTTAAGTAATATGATAAAGATTGGGGAAGCTTGATTTGACAGGCCTTGTGTCAAAGACTTCCTCCATTTATTGAAATGAATGGATATATATTCATGTATAATACAAAGAGGAAGACTCAAGTACAAATGTTCATGTATCAGAGAGGCTGTTAAAAATGTTAAATTTCATTTCTAAATTAGTTTCAGTAACCTGAAAAGAAAGAATTTCGAAGTGATTCAGGATTGTAGATTCCAAAATGCTCACCTAGAAGCATGAGGCTTTTATGGTTGTTGGGATGTTTACTGTTAGAGAGTGGAGAACCCAGGTATCAGTTGAGTTTGTAATGATGTCATTACCTTATAAGACTCAAGGAGAAATCATGGAACCAAGTATGAGATCCAGAAAGCCTGTGAACTTTTATTAACAAAGAGGCCTTCTTCATAGGGTGGGTCAGAGAAACACAGGAGGACTGTACTGGACATTTCTGTTCATGCACACTTGCCACCGCACCCTTCTCGGCTCTGCTACTCAGAAACTCTCAGGGTGAGGACCCGTCCCCAGCATTGCCCCTCTGGGAAACTTTCCTGTCTCTCTCACATTGAAAATCCCCCTTCTCCCAATCCTCTCTGCCCTCCTTTCCTGGGTTCACTCTTCCCAGTCATTTTTGTCTGCCTTCAGGCTCTTTCTATGGCTGGGAATAGACTATCTGGATTGGGGTCACTCCTTTGAACCCCTTTCATGCACATTTCGTTTTTGTTGTTGGTTGGTTGGTTGGCTGTGTTTTGCTTTGTTGAGCAAAATTCTCCTACAAGCTTTGATAAACCTGAAAGAATACAAACACTGTTCTCCATTTACATTGCATCTGGTGCCAAATAATTACTAACCAGTCAGGGAAGAGGACACTGCCAGAGAGAATAGGCATTTCATGATCAATTCCTCACCATGTCAAGTATTTACAGAAAATACTTTGGTGTTTGGAGTCTGCTGTGTTTACAATACCATGTTCTTTGAAAAGTTCCACATCAACAGTGGACGTTTTATAAAAACAAGCTGATTCTGTACAGACAACTCAGTAACCGAGTAGGAAAACATTGCCCTGCTCAAAGCAAATGGACGCAGTGTGTGATTATCTGCAGTGTAATTTTGGTCTTATAGCCTATAATCTATGATTTCATATTGCCTATTGCCTACTCCATGATTAGGCTGGACTTTGTCCCAGAGGGAGGGATCATAAAATGATTTAAGTTCTATTGCTCCCTTCATTTAGAGTTACACTGGGATTTCCTGAAGCAGATTATGAGACTTTGTGTAGCTTTAGGTTGGGGACCTTTGGAACCTCTGTTCTCACGAGCCCTCGCTGAGGGCTAGTTAGTACTTTGCCATGTCTCCCTACCTCTCCTCTTTCTGTTCTCACCGCTATGCTCAAGTAGGGGCCTACAACTTTAGATGCTTGGGTTGCTTAAGTTCCAACACCCCAGTCCCCCTGCCTCTAGCTTCCTCCATCCAATCCATCTTGCCCAACAATATACCTGACTCCCAAATTCCCTGTGGTTGATCCCTCACGGGCATTCTCCAACTGTCCCTACCCCACAGGACCAACTTACCAGGACCCTCTTGCCTCGTATGTCCTGCTCGTTAATGTCAGCTGAGCAGAACTTTGTCCCACAGGTAGACACTTCTCCCCTCAGCATGTAACTATCTTCCCCTGGATTCTCCTTCTACTTTTGCCCGACCTGCCTCTCGAAAGCCCAATTCTTGAAGCATCTTCTCCATGGAAACTTCTCTGACACTCCAATCATTTCCTCTGCTGTCGAGGTGCCTAATAAGCAGTGCTTCCCCTGAGTTACCTCACCTTTGGTGAGGGTATAACAAAAGACCTAGGGTGGCCTTGGGACCTTCCTACCTCTGTCCATATTAAGGTCTCTGTGGCTCTTACTGGCTTAGGCTCTGGAAATAGCTGACCACTCTATGTTGCCTGCTGGTCCTGTTCCCTAGCACATTTTAATCTGCCTCTTACCAAGCCTCTTGGGGGTAGAAGACCCATACACTAATGGTGAAGGGCTGTCCCTCTGCCAAATCCAGGCTCGTGGCTTAAACACTGCAATTCTCTATCTCTTAATTATTTGGGGGAACTCATCAACTACATACAGCACATCACCCCATGAAAAACCAAAGTTTCAATCCACAGTTGGAACATAACAACCCCCCATAAACATTGAAAAGTTCTAGTCTCCAAAAGTCATGATACCATTACAACTATACAAAAAGACCTTCAAAACCAAAGAAGTCAGATTTTCCATGGTTTCTGACTTAGGCTCTCAGTTCATTGCTAGCTTATGTTTTCCAAGTAGCTATTTTTTAAAAATTTGCTAAAGCTGTTTTTACATTTTGTGTTTATTATTATTAATGTGTGTGATATGTTTGTATGCCTGTGGAATGTGTGGGTGGGAGGGGGAGCGCATGTGCCATAGTCTGCATGTGGAGGTCAGAGGACAACTTTGCAGATTAGTTTTCTCCTTCCGCCTTTACATGGGTTCCAGGGATGGAGCTCAGGTTGTCAGGCTTGGACAGCAAGCACCTTACCCACCTGGCCATTTTGCTAGCCCCTAAATCATTTTCTAAAAAGATAATTGTTGACTGTCATGAGCACATTGGAAAGAAGTTCCCCCAATAAATTTAGGATAAGCACACATATGATGAATAAGAAACAACAAACAATATACATGCTCACAGTTACTTTTAAAGTTCAGTGGCAATTCCCCACGGCATGGGTACAGACTCCATTTAGACAAACCTTCCTTGTGCAATTGAGAATCAGAAGGCTGGCCCTTCACAGCATGTGGGCCCTTGGTTTTTCTAATTTGTTCTCTCTCTAGAGCTTCACCTTTATCCTCTCTATCTTTGCCCTTTACCTATGCTATCTAACTGCCAAAAACCAGTTGGAGCAGGCTCTCTAGCTCCTACACATTTCTTTGAAAAAAACCTAGTCCACTTCCCCATAGCAAGTGCCACCCACTGCTTTGGAAATGAACTATCCCAAGGTCTTAGCACTTCTGAGAAGCTGTGGGAGCATTGGGGGAGAAAGAACAGGGGTAAGGTTCAGACGAGGGCAATCTTACCGCAGCTTCTGGCTAGCAGGAGCAGTTATCTTATTAAGCTTGTCCATTTTTCTTGATAAGAGATGTGGGTCGCTGTCCACGGGGAATGTCAGTAGTTCCTGGTCCTCTTAGGGAACAACAGCATGGTAAGACTGTGGGCTCAAGGGCTCCAGCCACTGGATCTGACTTCAGAGAGCAACCACAGGCTGCTGGCAAACACCGCTGTGCTAGGGAAGTAAAACTTGCTGGAGCGCATAGTCAAGTTTCATGTTTCTACGAGATCATGTGATCCAGCTAGTCAGCCAGCTTGGCTGATTACTGTGCATTGTGTAAACTTTAGTAGCGAAACCTATTGGGCATGCAAATCCCTTTCCAGCTGCTTTCTTCTATGATCAGGTTTGTTACTAAGTTGCAATAAGCTGCTGTATGGGCACAATTTCCTGTTTGTTCCCAATACTTATGAAGTCCCTGCTATCAGCAGTTGGTCAGTTGTCAACCAGCCTTGGCTCAAGGAAAAGCCGAATATTCAATTGCATCTGGATTTCTTTGGGGGACTTTCTGCTCATTTACATAAAGCCATGGATTAGCTTTTTCCGCTTAGAGAACTATGATGTGAAATGGAATTTTTGCGGTGCCATTTCTTCCTGATATAGCGGGGTACAGGGTGGCAGGATCACACAGAGCAGGAGCGGTTCACTCAGACTTGGAGTCTCCTCTACTGGAGCTCTACTTAAAATGTGATCGGTAGGGGGCTGGAGAGATGGCTCAGTGGTTAAGAGCACTGGTTGTTCTTATGGAAGACCCGGGTTCAAATCCCAGCACCCACGTGGCAGCTAGCAACTGTCTGTAACTCCATTTCCAGGGGATCCAACACCCTCTTCTGTCCTCCTCAGGCATTGCATGACATGGGTACACTTAAAACATATGCAGACACATGAACTAAAGAAAAGAAAAAAATTAAAAAAAAAATGTGATCGGTAATTCTTTGTGCGAGATCAAGGTCATTTAGGGGTTGAAATGGGTGACCTAGAAAGGAGAGATGATCTCCATTACAAATTGTATGCACTTATGAGTTGCCTTGCTAAGAGCCTGACACTTTCAAATAAGACCAGGATGTGCCTGAAAGTCAGCTGAGAGCAAAGCCAATAATTTCCTGGCACACGATTCCAGCAGCAGGTTGGTGCTTCCTGATATCAGAGCATCATTCCTGTCCATGGCCAGGGCTCACCTCATCTTTATCTTATCAGACTCAGTGATGCCAGGTGTGGGGCACTCCAAGTACCTCGAGGGTAAAGAAGGAAACCACACCTGCAACCTCTGAACCCATCCTGTCCTTCTGGAGGGCCCCCCACTTCCCATACCACTTCCTGGTATGCAAGCTTCTGATTTGTCTGTGATTTAAAGAGCAGAAGGCAGTTTAGGGTCAAGGGGTAAGAACATGGGGAGCAGAATATTATTCCTGTTCTACCTGAACACACTCCCCTGCCGCCATCCAAATCCCCATCTCCTTTGAGAGAGGAGGTGAGTGCTTCCCACAGTATCAAAGGGCCAGCCCTCTTCTGGGTCTGAAGGATGTGCCAATTAACTCTTCTGGTACATCCCAAGGCCTGGCTGATGAGAGAGAAGAGAGCAGGTGGAGGAGGGAGGGGGAGAGGTGGCAAGCATGGATGGATTTCTTCCCTCCAGGTCTCTTTATTTATTAGTTTTAGTTTATGTGTATGAGTGTATTGACTGCATGCATGTAAGTGTACCTGCGTACTACAATGCCCATGGAGTTCAGAAGAGGCCATGAGATCCCCTGAAACAGGAGTTATGGATGGTTGTTAGCTGCCATGTGGATGCTGGGAATTGGACCTGGGTCCTCTGCAAGAGCAGTCAGTGCTTGTAGCCGCTGAGCCATCTCTTCAGCCCCCTTCCAGGCCTTTTTGTTCAAACAGAAATTTTTCTCTTCTCTAGTTCATCTAAACCATCCACATCCACATATTTGGTATCTGAGTTTCGATGCTCAAGAGCTGAAGCTTCAGAGTTACTGAAGGGTATGGCCTTTCTGCTTGGCAGGATGGCAGGACAGTAGATGATCTTTCATGAGCAAAATGCAAGAACTTGCTTCCTCTAACTGCAGGCCTTCCCTAGTCAGGCAGCTCGGTTTTCTTATAGTGTGCCATGAAAGAGCGCTGATCTTCTGGCCCTCTTCTTCCACAGTTCTTAGCTGAAAGAAACAGGGAGTGTGTGTATGATGCCATTAGCATCAGAGACCTGGGTTTCCTACAGTGGGATAATAATAACCTCGTGTCCTTTCTGAATTATTATAAAATACTCCCCATCAGCCCCTTGACTTTCCTTTCCACCAACTTGGCTCAGCACCTGGCCTGGCAACTTCTTATTTCCCTAGAGAAAAAGAGAGGGGCAAGCATTGCACTTCTGCTTTTTCTTTTTACAGCCACTTGTCTTTCTTCTTTTTACTGTGTTGAGTCTGACATGGTGAAAATGAGAGTCTGCTTTTCCAGAATGGACACTTTGCCCCATGTGGTGTAAAGTGTGACAGCCTTAACACTCCAGGCCTGCCAAACGTCTTGGCAGGTGTCACTGCTTGCCAAGAAGGGCAATGCAAGAATGGAAACTGATGACAGCAAATATTAGCTACTGAATTCATTGCAGAGAAAGAGAGCACAGCATGGTTCTACAGCACAGGCCATGATGGGCATTGAGACTCAGTCCACAACAGCCAGTATGGAAATTACTCAATCACTACATTAGCAGGGGACAAATGGCCAATTCTAATCTTAAAGAAAATTTGGAATTCAAATGTACTACTGATAGAAGTATAAGATGTACTCGCTCTGGAAAGAGTTTGGTGTCATTTAATAAATTTGATAATGTATATGTGTGTGACCAGCATAGGTAATAAATCTGTAGGGCACTCCTAAGTATATATACTAAGGTCACATGTAAGAATTTTCATGGAAGTGCTATTCCCTTTCTTTTTTCAGTACTGAGGGTAGAATTTAGGGCTTCACATATGTTGGGCAAGAGCTGTATCACTGAGCCACATCTCCTTATTTGAAATGTTATTTCTTTTTTTTTTTTTTGTTTTAGATTTTTTTTATTATATATAAGTTTTTTGTACAAGATTAATGTTACTAATCAAATCTAGACCGTGTCCCACACCCTATCCCCCCACCCCACCATGAGCTCATGCATTCTGCAAACATGCGTTCATCCTCTTTTTCAGTCTTTTTCAATTGTCTCTGGCATTGGCAAGGTGACGTTTGAGGCAGAAGTTTTCACCATTGCAGTCAGTTCTTTGATGCAGTCACTTTCTGTTGTTGTTGTTGTTGTTGTTCCAATATGTATCACTCCCGACACTTGGACAAAAGCTCAAGGGGCCGTGTCACAAGAAATACACTAGGTAATGGAACTAGAAAGTAAGAGGGGATTATTTCTAACAGAGGAAAGAAAAGTCATATTCACATAATGGAGCACTATCCACATAAAGGAGCACTATCCACATAAAAGAGCACTATTCACATTCCACATAAAGGAGCACTATCACATAAAAGAGCACTATCACATAAAGGAGAACTATCACATAAAGGAGCACTATCACATAAAAGAGCACTATCACATATAGGAGNGCTAAAGGGAGACCCTGTCTCAACAAACAAAAACAAACACCCCCAAAGCCATAAAGATTAAGCATAAATGTGTAACAGATAGTATCTTGGTACATTGGATAGTGTTTAAACATTTATCATTTGCTCTATCTGCTCAAGCATTTATCATTTGTTTATTTTTATTTTTTAGACTTTTTTTAGATTTTTTTATTATATATATTTTTTGTACAAGATTATGTTACTAATCAAATCTAGACCCGTGTCCCACACCCTATCCCCCCACCCCACCAGAGCTCATGCATTCTGCCAAACATGCTTTTCATCTCTTTCTCAGTCTTTCTCAAAATTCTCCGTGTGGAAGGTGACTGTTTTGAGCAGAAGTTCACCATTTCAGTCAGTTCTTTGATGCAGTCCTTTCTGTTGTTGTTGTTGTTGTTGTTTCCAATATGTATCACTCCCAACTACTTGGACAAAAGCTCAAGGGGCCGTGCACAAGAAATACAACTAGGTAATTGGCACTAGAAATGTTATTTCTAACAGAGGAAAGAAAAGTCATATTCACATAATGGAGCACTATCCACATAAAGGAGCACTATCCACATAAAAGAGCACTATTCACATTCCACATAAAGGAGCACTATCACATAAAAGAGCACTATCACATAAAGGAGAACTATCACATAAAGGAGCACTATCACATAAAAGAGCACTATCACATATAGGAGCACTATCACATATAGGAGCACTTTCACATAAAGGAGCACTATCCAGCAGTGAAAACCATGAACTCCAGTTGCATCACTATGGATAAACAGCAAAAATAATTTGAGCAATAAAGGCAAACTGAAGAAGTTAATGCATTGGCCACTATGATGGCTCAGTGGGTAAAAGCACTTGCTGCCAAGCCTGACAATCAATGCCCAGAATCCATCTGGTGTAGGGAGACAACCAACTTTCAGAGTTGTCTTCTGATCTTCTCACATGAGCGTGGGCACGTGCATACACAGATACAAATGAGTAATGCTTTTTAAGAGCTAATGCTACATGATTCTATTTATATTAAGATTAAACATATATGATTAGATAAAATTTTTTGGTCTTTTTGAGACCCTGTAGCCACATCTGAGCTGGAATTCATCAGGCTGGCCTACATCTCATAGAGATCTGCTTGCGTCTGCCTCCAGAGTGCTGAGATTAAAGGCATACACTACCATGCATGGCTAAAAGTATATAATATTTAAGATACAGACATACATGATAAAACCAATAAAAACTTAAGCGAATGATTACCAAGGACTGGGATTGGGCTTAAGGGGCACACAAGACTTCCAGGTAATGGTAACATCCCACTGTGAGAGTGTGTGTGTATGTGTGTGTGTGTGTGTGTGTGTGTGTGTGTGTGTGTGTTGGCCATAGGACAACCTCATGTGCCATTTCTTTAAGCACTGCCTACCTTGTTTATTTGAGACAGAATCTCTCACTGGGACTCACCTAGTTGGGCTAGGCTGGTTGGCCTATACTCTACCTCCCCAGAACTAGGGCAAAAAGTGCATGCCACCACACCTGGCTTTTTTTTTACCTGGGCTCTGGGGATTCAAACTCAGATCCTCATGCTTCTACAGCAAGTACTTTACCAACTGAGCTATCTCCACAGGTGCCACATCTATCTTGAGTGATGAGTATTAGTGTTTATTGCTTTGTTATTATTTCTCTCACTCATGGGTATTAACTATTTAACCAAAATAAAAATATCTAGTTTAGAATTATCAAAGAAAGCCAAGATAGCATGCCTAAATCTGTCAACTTTGTGAGAGAATGAGGTTTGAAAACAAAAAGACCTTGTATCAGAGTTTGGTGCTGAGACCGGAGCAACCTTGGCGTCTCCTGGGTGCTTTTCCTTGCATCTGAGGAGGATGTTTATGAACGCTTTCTTTGTTTCCTGTACTATGAAGATGACGGTGCTTCATATGAAAAGTTTGATTCTTAGATTAAATAACAGGTCTAAAGTTCTTCCCCTTGTCCACAGAAGAGCTAGGACTCAGACCCAAATNCTGTGTCCATAGTTTAAACTGTTTCCCTCATTCAAAGATAATCAGAGGGCTGTGTTGTGATAAGGCAGATCTGTGCTTTATCCAGAAAATGTTGCTCTAGCATCAACTTAACCAAAGCATTGGAAGAGACGCTTAGCCTTCCTGACTTCATCTACTCACTTTTAGAGAAGGGATTCAAGTACGGGGGGCTCCAGATACCTTCTGACTTGTGATCGATAAGTATCCAGAAATTGGTTAGCAAAATCTTCTATAGTTTCCAGGAGAGAAGTATCTGGTTCTCTTCATTAGACATCTTCCCTAAAGGGGAGATCCTCATGCTTCTACAGCAAGTACTTTACCAACTGAGCTATCTCCACAGGTGCCACATCTATCTTGAGTGATGAGTATTAGTGTTTATTGCTTTGTTATTATTTCTCTCACTCATGGGTATTAACTATTTAACCAAAATAAAAATATCTAGTTTAGAATTATCAAAGAAAGCCAAGATAGCATGCCTAAATCTGTCAACTTTGTGAGAGAATGAGGTTTGAAAACAAAAAGACCTTGTATCAGAGTTTGGTGCTGAGACCGGAGCAACCTTGGCGTCTCCTGGGTGCTTTTCCTTGCATCTGAGGAGGATGTTTATGAACGCTTTCTTTGTTTCCTGTACTATGAAGATGACGGTGCTTCATATGAAAAGTTTGATTCTTAGATTAAATAACAGGTCTAAAGTTCTTCCCCTTGTCCACAGAAGAGCTAGGACTCAGACCCAAATCTGTGTCCATAGTTTAAACTGTTTCCCTCATTCAAAGATAATCAGAGGGCTGTGTTGTGATAAGGCAGATCTGTGCTTTATCCAGAAAATGTTGCTCTAGCATCAACTTAACCAAAGCATTGGAAGAGACGCTTAGCCTTCCTGACTTCATCTACTCACTTTTAGAGAAGGGATTCAAGTACGGGGGGGCTCCAGATACCTTCTGACTTGTGATCGATAAGTATCCAGAAATTGGTTAGCAAAATCTTCTATAGTTTCCAGGAGAGAAGTATCTGGTTCTCTTCATTAGACATCTTCCCTAAAGGGGGCTAGGTGGGAAGTTTGGAGAAAGCCCAAGTCCTCACTGGTTCTAGCCTGTCAGCCATGGCTAGCTCAGCCTATCTTTTCTGCACTTGCCCTCTGACTGCACTTCCTTGACAGGGGCTGTGAGGCAAACACCCAAAGGAAGCAAGCAGTGTGTGGCGTTGGTACCGTCAGCCTGGTTCTAGACTGACCCGCACCCTGCTTCTGTGGTGCTCAGCTTTATAAAAACTCCATCAGTTATGTCTTTCTTCCTTTGTGATGTGAAATCTGTGCCTCAGGAAGTTCACCCAATCTTCCTGAACCCTGAGACAGGGTCCTTAACCCCCAAACCATTCACTTGATTTTTTTTCTTCTCTGTGCTGGCCCCTGCTTTGCGGTGGGAGCAAAAAGGTCGGTCATCCAAGCAGCGACAGCAGCTGCCTGGCTGTGTTCTGACACACTTGGGCCACGATGGCAGGAGCCCCACTGGTCAGCCTGGCCTGGCCTCTGCAGGTGGTACCAGCCATGCCTGGCCTCCTCAGGTGGTGCCAGCCAAGGGCATAGGTGGAGACAGTTTGGGAGGCAGCTAAGGGGCCCGGGTGAGACATTGGAGGAAAATAGCAGAGAAGGACAGGGAAGGAAAAGACAGAAAAGGAAGTGTGCTGGGTGCAGGCACCAGGCTGTCTCTACTCTTTGTGTCAGGAGAGGCAGGAAGGGAGAAAGAATGAGGAAGAAGGACATGTGTGGCTTGAGCAAATGACCTAAGGACCTTTGAAGCTCAAGCTTCACTTTTTATGAGACAAATGGTTCCCTGTTTTTATCAGCTCAGAAAACTCAGCACTGCTCAGATTGGCTTAGACTGTTACATCATTAGTGAGAGAACCACTCAGATGAAACAGCTTTCACTGAGTCAAACTCTGTGTTGGAAAGAACATTCCAGTAGCCTGATGTTGGGCTGGATGGCTCCTGGCCTCTGTGTCATTTTTATTTCCTCTGGCCCTCAGAACGAATCTGTCAATTCTGCTGTGGGCTAGTTCTGCCTTCTCCTGCTTTTCCTCTAGCTCGGGCATTGCCTGGATAACAGAAACACCCTCTTGCTTCCTCCTGCAGCTAGCTCCACCTTCACTCCATCTTCCAGCAGCAGACTCTTTTTTTCCCCCGCTTTCTTTTTTTTTATTATATATATATTTTTTTTTTATTTTATTTATTTTTGTGTGTGTATGAATGTACTGTCTGCATGTAGGTTTGTGCACCCGTGTCATGCAATGCCATGGAGGTCAGCTACCGAACCCTTGCTCCTCATCAGTCAAGTGGCTCAGCCACTAGCCCAAGCCAGTCATCCAGAAGCAGTGTGGATGCAGATTCTGGGAGTCCCAGGTACTAAGGAAGCCCAGTGCTTCCCAGCAGCCAGCCAGGGAGCAAGCAGAAGCAGGGAGGCAGAGTCCTGTGGTCATGAGGTGGGTACATGCGAGATGTGGGGGGCTGAGATAAGGATAGAGGCCCCCGAGAACTAAGGCTCTATCCGCCAGGGGAGTCTTCAGCAGCCGAGACTGTGGCCGTTGATTATTATTCCATTACCATTATCTGAGGGGCTTGACTAGTCCCCTGCTCTTCTACCCAAGCTTCCATCTGATTCAGAAAGGCTCTGGATAAGCTGGCACGTTGGTGTGTCCCAGTACACGGGATGGACACTTGAGGCTAATTTGGGCTGTGTAGCAAGAGTCTGACTCATAAGAGAAAAAAAGAAATTCCCAACTAAAAGCTGGCTACAAATAGGGAGATGTTTCATATTATGATTTCAGGTTGTGGATGGTGTGAGTGAACATCACAAAGGTGACGCTGGCCAATAAAACTAAGGAGAAGTTTAATTGATCCCATTCTAAACAATGCTAGGATCCACTTGATCTCACTCCAAACAATGCTAGGATCCACTTGATCCCATTCCAAACAACATTAGGATCCACTTGATCCCGTTCCAAACAATGCCAGGATCTACTTGATCCCATTCCAATCAACACTAGGATCCACTTGATCCCATTCCAAACAATGCTAGGATCTACTTGAACCCATTCCAAACAATGCTAGGATCCACCTCTCTTCCCCAAGCTGGAAATACACAATTTAATTTTAAATTTTTATATAGGAATAAACAAGAAAAGCCACAAGGTGGAACCAAACCTGTAATCCCAACTATTTCAGAGGCTAAGGCAGGAAGATCATGAGCTCAAGACAAGCCTGGGCAACATAGTGAGATCCTGTCTCAACAGAGTAAATAAATATATAAATAATCAGTTGGGTGTGGTGGCACATGCCTTTAGTCCCAGCACTTAGGAGACAGAGGCAGGTGGATCTCTGGGAGTTCAAGACCAGCCTAGTCTACAAAATGAGTTCCAGGATAGCTGGGGCTGTCTCAAAAAGAAGATAGATAGATAGATAGATAGATAGATAGATAGATAGATAGATAGATAGATTGATAAAACTCCTGAAAATAGGATCAAAGGAGTGGGAAGGGACTCATCTTGGCAGACCTGAGAGTGCATCGTGAACTCCTCTAATGAACACACCATGATATCACTGCATGGCTAGTGTGACTGAAGAGAAATGAAGACATAAACAGAAGAACAGGGGAATTAAGCATGTTACAGGTGTGATATATCTAACGAGAAATATGGGCTTTTTTAATGAACATGGAAATTATAGCAAGAAAAATGTCATTTGGACAAGATGAAAGATTAGATTCACATCTTACAAAACTTGCCAGGGAACTTCCCACAGATCTAAATGTAAAATATGGAAGCCGCACATAAAGGAGCAGAAACCACAGTTAAACTTCCTGATGACCTTATCCATGACTCAGAATCCAGAGTAAAAGAAAATGCTGAGAAATGAGAGGAACATGGGAAATTTTCTCAAGGCAGAAGACGTTATGCATTGCATCCCAAAGGTACAGTACACATATGAAGCAGAATCATATCATGTTTCATCCTCTTCGAAGAGCAAGCGTTCCTCTAAACCGAGATGAAAACAAAAGTTCTAGACAAAAGTGGGCCAAAACCATGGACATAAAAGGCAGGATGTGCTGGGCACGGTGCCGGGCGTGGTGCCGGGCATGGTGCCGGGCGTGGTGGCGCACACCTTTAATCCTAGCACTTGCGAGGCAGAGGCAGGCGGATCTTTGTGAGTTCAAGGCCAGCTTGGTCTACAGAGTGAGTTCCAGGACAGCTGGGGCTGTAGGAAGACCCTGTCTGGAAAGACCAAAAAAACAAACAAACAAAAACAGGATGTTTCTAAATAGATGAAAAGATCCCCGATCACACAGCCAGTAAGAGGTAGATTACTATAACCATGGCAAAGAAATAGCCCACATAGCAACAACAACAACAACAACAACAACAAAAAACTAAAATCTTTGATGATAGAGTACTGTTGAGGCCCCTAGGAAGCACCATGTACCTGCAAGTATGGCACTCTCCAACAGAGGAATAGGCAATACTTATCAAAAGTCACATTTACCACTGGGCGTGGTAGCGCACACCTTTAATCCTAGCACTTGGGAGGCAGAGGCGGGCGTATCTTTGTGAGTTCAAGGCCAGCCTGGTCTACAGAGTGAGTTCTAGGACAGCTGGGGCTACAGGGAAACCCTGTCTCAAAAAGACCAAAAAAAAAAAAAAAGTCACATTTACCTTGTGACCCTAGAATCTGACTTCTAGGAACTTAGCCTGAAGATATAGCTTTACACAAACATGTGAAGACTTATTTATTCTGATTACATTGACAACAGCAAAAGATTGGAATGCTCAAATGTTTATCAGTGGGGGTCTTATTGAATGAACCTGGGCATACACACACACACACACACACACACACACACACACACACACACAGAGGCAGAAGTAGACTCTGGAAGAAGTCAGAAGTTTATAAGTCCCAGGGGCACGCAAAGAGAAAGTGGGAAAGAGCTGAGGTGAAAGATGCAGACAGATTCTCTCCACCGGTCTATTTAGAGAGTTTTGTTTTTTAAGGTAGGAAATTGTGTGAAATGTCCTAAAAATAAAATTAAGGCAAAAGAGTTCAAACCTTAAAAATATAAACTATAAGAAGCCAATGAATTTAAATAGCAACATATCCCGGAGAATGGAATTCTTTCAGGTGGTATGACACAGTCCTCTGGACTCTCTGAGTGAAATGCATTCTAACAATGACGGTGACAGCAAAGAACATTCAACTGCACTATCTTTATTTTTATTAGGAAAACATCTATTGTATATGTGTGTGCGTGTGTGCGTGTGTGCGTGTGTGTGTGTGTGTGTGTGTGCATGTACCATAGTGCAAATATGGAAGTCAGAGAGCAGCTTGAAGGAGTTGGCTCTCTCCTTCCGCCATGTGGGTCCCAGGGATCAAACTTGGTAGCAAGCATCTTTACTTGCTGAGCCATCTCGCTGGCCTAATGTGATTTTTATGTAGTTTTTGTGTACATGGTACAAAAACTTGGTAGTAATCAAGATTTATAGTGTAAGTGAAAACAATTAAAATGAAAGATGATAACATTTGATAATACTAAATTTAATTGGAAATGTCATTGTGCAAAAAACATTGAAAGATTTTAGAGGCAATGACATTCTGAATGTTAAACACATGAAAAGGAGTCAGTTGTAATCACAGTAAGAAGGCAGATTCTCAACTAAAAAGAGGCAGGGGCTCCTGTTAACACAAGGGTTGGTTTTAGGTCAGGGATGGAGAGGGCAGATAGTAAACTTGGGCCATCTGGTCTTTTCTTACTCTTCATAAAGCAAAGATATTCTTTTTTTTTTTTTTTTTTTGGTCTTTTTGAGATGTGGTCTCCCTATAGCTCCAGCTGGCCTGGAACTCACTCTGTAGACCAGGCTGGCATTGAACTCACAGAGATCCGCCTGCCTCTGCTTCCCTAGTGCTAGAATTAAAGGCATGTGCCACCATGCCTGAAGACAGTTCTTAGCCACCACATGGGTGTTGGGAATCGAACCCAGGTCCTCTGCAAGAGCAGTCAGTGCTCTTCACCACTGAACCATCTCTCCAGCCTTTAATTTATTATTTTTAATTTTGTATGTATGAGTATATTGCTTGCATGTATGTAAGTCATGCAATGCTTGTCATGCAATGCTTGAGGAGGTCTGAAGAGGAAATTGGATCCCTTGTAACTGGAGTTACTGAATGGCGGTTAGCTGCCACGTGTCTCCTCTATAGGAGTAGTCAGTGCTCTGAACAGCTGAGCCATTTCTCTCCAGCTGGAAATTTATAAATTTAGATTAATTGGCATTTTAAAATTAATGAAGCATTTTTCCTGGTCTTTTAAGAAAGAATTGAAAATCCTCCTTGATTTTTATGGAGAAATGCTAATTAATCAATAGAGAATGAATGACAGAATAAGAAAATCACGGACAAGCTTGGAGGTACAGGCCTGTAATCCTACACACTCTGTAGACTGAAGCAGGAGGATTGTAAGTTCAAACCTGCCTGGGCTATAAAGTTCAAGATTCAGCCTGGGAAAGTTTGTGAGATATTGCATCTAAAAGGAAGGTAAAAACGGGGCTGAGGGTATCACAGTAGTAGACTGCTTACCACCATGCACTAGGCCCCCAATTCACTCTTCTGTAAAATCACCATTGTGCAATCCCAAATGAAAAAACCAACTAAATTAAGGACAATTGATTAATGCCAAAACCAGTAGATGAAATGCTTTCGGAGATTCCATACCCCAATGACATCACAACATATCAAAACTCATCCCAGAGACTACTGGCTATGGCTAATTGCAGAACTGTAGATTACAGCTGAGATCTAACAGTGATTATTTTAGCAAATGGTCAAATCCAGCACTACTGACATTGCTTCCTAATGTGCTACAAAGCTAAGTAAGTACCCCCCATTTCACTTATGAAGGGTTCCTGTAGCAAATACTCACTCTCAATCTAGAGCTTGCAGATCTAACGTTCCACCTTACATAGAGTGAACATACAGTTAATAATCCAAATGAGGGCATCTGGCAAATGGAATGGTCTCAACTAACAACCATGCTTGGATCACAGGTGTAAACAGACAAAATATTAGATGAACTGGAAAATGAGATCCTTCTGAAACAAAGAGCACTGAAGTAAAAGTTTCAGCATTAAAAGGAAACAGTGATTTATTTTACAAATCCAGATCCAGAAATCCTACTAGGTTGTGCTGGATAGCTTCAGTGTCAACTTGACACACCTGGGTTGAGGGAGCCTCAGTTGGGGAATTGGGTCCATTGGACTGACCTGTGGCTAAGTCTATGGAGTATTGTATTGATTGTTCAGTGATGTGGGAGGGCCCAGCCCCCTGTGGGTGGTGCCACCCTGGGTAGGTTGCTCTGTATTGTATAAGAAAGCAGGCTGAATGTGGGCCTGGGAACAAGCCAGTAAGCAGCACTCCTCCATCACCCGTGGTTCAGTTCCTGCCTCCAGGTTCCTGTCCTGAGTTCCTATCTTGGGCTTCCTGAGTGATGAGCTAGCTGTGACCCAGGATATGTGAGCTGAATAAACCCTTCCCTCCCCAATTTGGTATTGGTCAGAGTGTTTTGTCACAGCAATGGAAGGAAATGAGAACACAGATCTAAGGAAGAAAGTGGGGGAGATGGCTTGAAGAAATATTCAAAGTTAAACTGGACTCAAGACCCATGACTACCACACATAGCACATGAGCCCAAATTTTATATCAATTTAAGGGAATCAACTACTGAAGGCATTTGGGGTCAACTGAATAAGTTTTAATATGATATGACTATTAGGTGACATTAAGATATTGTAAACTGGTTAAGTATGATAATGGTATCATGGTAATGTAGAAGACTCATGTTTTGGGGTGAATTGTCTTAAGGTGTAAACATCATGATTCTTTTTTTCTTTTTTCTTTCTTTTTTTATTGATGTTTTGTGTATTTCATACATCATTTTTCAATTCAGTTCAGGCATATTTCCCTTTCCCTTCCGCCCACTCCACCCCACCCCACGCCACCCCAGATCATGCATTCTGCCATAACTGTCCTGGATCTTTCTCTCAGTCTTCATTATTATTTTTTTTGCTTAGGAATTCACATTTTCCTCTGTTAATTTTATATTACTCTAAAATATGGATACATACTCTTCACCCATATACAGTAATTACAGAGTCTGAAAATAATTGGTGGGTGGATTCTAGAGCCCATNCTAGTTTGTCTTCCATTGCTGTGACAAAACACTCTGACCAACACCAACTTGGGGAGGAAAGGGTTTATTCAGCTCACATCTCCTGGGTCACAGTTCATCACTCAGGGAGCCCAAGGCAGGAACTCAGGACAGGAACCTGGAGGCAGGAGCTGAAGCACAGGCCATGGAGGAATGCTGTTCACTGGCTTGCTCCCCTGGCTCATGCCCAGCCTGCCTTCTTATACGGTACACAACAACCTGCCCAGGGTGGCACCACTCATTGTGGGCTGGGCCCTCCCACACAGCTTGACAATCAAGACAATTCTCCACAGATGTGGCCACAGGCCAATCCAATGGAGCCAATTCCCCAATTGAGGCTCTCTCAACCCAGGTGTGTCAAGTTGACACTAAAGCTATCTAGCACAGTCTCCATGTGTTCTTGTAGCTAGTTAGACATATTCTGGTGTTCATATTAAGCTTTATTGCACCGTGGTCTGATATAATGCATGGAATAATTTATATCCTTTTGCATTTGTTGAGGTTCCTTTTGTGTCCCAGTATGTGGTTGATTTTGGAGAATGTCCCATGAGGTGCTGAGTAGAAAGTATATTCTCTGGTATTTGGGTAGAATATTCTGTAGGTGTCTGTGAGGTTCATTTGGTGTATTGTTCAGTTCTGATGTCTCTCTGTTTATTTTTTGTCCTGTTGATCTATCCAAGGGGCTCACTGGGGTGTTGAAGTCTCCCACTATTAGTGTGTTAGGATTAATCTGTGTCTTGAGGTCCTGCAGAGTAGTGTTTATAAAGTTAGGAGCACTAGAGTTTGGTGCATAGACGTTTAGGATTGTGAAGTCTTCATGGTTCATCGTTCCTTTGACAAGGATGTAATGGCCCTCTTTGTCTCTTCTGATTAATTTTACTTTGAGATCTATTTTGTCTGATATTAGCATAGCCACTCCAGCTTGTTTTTTAGTACCATTTTCTTGGAATATTTTTTTTCCATCCTTTCACTCTAAGGTGGTGTCTGTCCTTGAGGGTGAGATGAGTTTCTTGTAGACAGCATATGGAAGGGTTCAGTTTCCTAATCCATTCTCCCAGTCTCTGCCTTTTTATTGGGGAGTTTAGACTATTAATATTTAAGGTTATTATTGAGAGATGTGTGTTGATTCCTTTTACCTTATCTTTTGTTTGCATTCTTGGTCTATGTTTATATTTACTCTGTTATGATTTTGTTGATTTCTCTCTTTAATTGTTTAGGGATAGTTGATTCTTTCCTCTGTTCTTTGGATTGTTTCAAGGATTTTCTGAAGTGTTGGTTTCTTAGACATGTATTCTTTCATCTTGTTTATGTTGTGAAAGATTTTTCTTTCTCTTTCAACTATAATTGACATTTTTACTGGATATAGTAGTCTGGGTTGGCATCTAAGTCATTTAGCACAGGGAATACTTTGGTCCATGTTCTTCTAACTTTCATCCTTTGGAGTGAGAAATCAGCTGTGATTCTGATGGGTTTCCCCTTATATGTAACTTGTTGCTTTCCTCTTGTGCTTTCAGTATTTCATCTTTGTTTTGATCATCTAGTGTTTTAACAATTATATGTCGTGGAGAGTTACTTTTCTGGTTCTGTCTATTTGGTGTTCTTTGTGCCTCTTGTATTTGTATGGGATTGTCTTTTTTCAGTTTGGGGAAATTTTCTTCTATTATCCTCTTGAAGATCTGGCCAATAGTGTTGTCTTGGGACCCCTCTCCCTCCTCTACCCCTATGATGCTGATGCAGAGGTTTGGTCTTTTCATAGTGACCCACATTTCCTAATTGTTCCACTCTTGTGTTTTTAAAAAATTTTTCATAATCTTTACTTGAGCTTTCTAGTTGCTCCGTATTATCGTGCAGGTCTGATATTCTTTTTTCTGCTTCTTTCATTCTGCTTCTGAGGCTTTTTCCCATCCTTTCCTGGTGGTTGGATGAATGTTCAGTATCCTTTTTCATTTCATCCTGTGATTTCCTTTAGATTTTCCACTTCCCTCTGGAGCCTGTCATTCTCATCTTGTAGCTCCTTGGTTCATTGGCCTTTTTTTTTTTCATTTTGGCCTGGGATCTTTTCAGTGTTTTGACTTCCTTCCAGAGTTTGTCATTTTCTCCTTCTAGTTCTTTCTTGAGTTTTTCAATCTCTCCCCTTAATTCTTTCCACTGTTTGTCATTATCTCCCTCTAGGTCCTTCCTGAGTTTTTAATTCTCTTCCCTTAGTTCTCTGATTTCTTTGAATGTGTCCACAGTTGTTTTTCTAAGGTTGGTGTCTTGGCTTCTTTCCTCAGAGATCTCATTGTAGGGATCTTCCGTAGGGTTGGTAGAGTTCAGTGTGGATTTATTATGAGCTTTTCCCATGTTGTTTTTTCTTTGTGTCTTTGGCATGTGGATTTGCTGTTTATTTGTTTCTTTGAATTCTGGGACCTCAACGTTGGCTGCACAGACTATAATCACCAATGCTCTGACTGTTAGGTCCTCTGCACCAGAGCTCCACCAGGATGACGGGGGGTGGGGGGGTTGTGCTTTGGGTTGTGTTGCTACTTTGGCCCATGCACCGGTAGGCCCCCAAGGGTCAAGGCAGGTCCACTTTGACTAACTGGAACCTCACTGACTACAGAAGAGTGTCTGTAGTCTAAGCTGGGACTTCCAGGGATGGGTGGCATGGCCCCAGGGACAAGGCAGGTACACCTTGACTCACCAGAACCTCACTGACTCCAGGAGAGTGTCTGCAGTCTGAGCTGGAACTTCCAGGGATGACATCATGATTCTTACAACTTAGTTTTGAATAGCTCATAAGAACTGTTAGCAATGACAGGGTGATTGGCATGTGGGTTTCATTGTACTATTTGTTCAGCTTTTCCATGAGTTTGAAATTGTCCTGTAAAAGTTTAAAGGATTCCAAATTACTCTTCTTCATTCCCCTCCTGAGATCCATCAGGAGAACTAGAGCTATGCTAGGCCTCATCAATACTGTCTCCACCAAAGGAGAATCCTGCTTTGAGACTCCTGGTATCATCTTTCTGTCTTCCACATATCACCAGAATATTGTCTATTCTAATTTTTTTTTTGGACTATTCAAATCCCACTCACCTTCAATGACTTTTTCCCCAGGATCTTGTCAAATGTTCTGGGCCACCAGATCCTCTTCTCTAACTTCCTTCCTCTCTTTGTACTTGAACTGCAGTTTTCACTTTTAACCATATGTATGCTACCTTGATGAGATTATATATCAAAGTGAGAGGACTATGTCTTTTTTTGCTCCTTCTTCTCTTTTTTTGCTGAGATAGCATCTCAGTGTGGAGCCTAGCCCGACCTACAATGTATTATCTTCCTGCCTCTACCTCCCTCATACTGGGATTGCAAGTGTACATCACTACACCTGATTCTGATCTTTCTTTATAGAAGACATAAAACCAGAATTTTGTTTCTATATACTTATAACTTTCTCAGCAACATCTGATAGTTAGTAAAAGATGTCTACAAAGGTATAACTGAGGTGCCGCTGCTATTCCAGCTTGGGAGCTGACCTGGGGCTGGAGAGATGGCCTAGCGGTTAAGAGCGCCGACCGCTCTTACAGAGGACCTGGGTTCGATCCCCAGCACCCACATGGCGGCCGAAAACCGTCTGAAACTCCAATTCCAGGAGAACTTCAGTTCCAGGGGAATCTGAGACCCGCTTCTGACCTCTGCGGCATTGCACGACACGGGTGCACAAACCTGCATGCAGACAGTACATTCATACACATACAGAAATAAAATTAAATTAAAATAAATAAATAAATAAACACTGAAATCCGGGCTGGAGAGATGGCCTAGCGGTTAAGAGCGCCGACCGCTCTTACAGAGGACCCGAGTTCGATCCCCAGCGCCCACATGGTGGCCGAGAGCTGTCTGAAACTCCAATTCCAGGAGAACTCCAGTTCCAGGGGAATCCGACACCCTCTTCTGACCTCCACGGCATTGCACAACACGGGTGCACAGACTTGCATGCAGACAGTACATTGATACCCATACAGAAATAAATAAAAAATTAAAAAAAAATAATTACTGAAATCCTAATTGTTTAACCTACGGAGCAATGGGAGCTGTGTTGCCAGGAAGACTGTTCCCAACCAAGCTGAGCATAGAGTCAGCCATTCTCAAAATGGATTCAGGGACTCACTGCTAGCACTCAAGGCAGATGTCCCAACAGGAAGCCATTGGCCATTCCTGTCCTAGGAGCAGGCTGAGAAATCAATTTGCCGCCCATGTGACTTGCCCTCTGTCATTAATTCCAATTCAGTGGTCTCTTTCATGGAGTCTCTCTGATTCTACCTGCATGTCTTGTTTTCCTTCTAACTTTATTTCTAGTCTCTGAGAGGCCCAAATAGACCCCTCTGATTTCAGGAGCATTTCCTTCACCACATCCGCAGGCTGGTTGCCTTTGGAGGATGCTATCCCCATAGCACGGGCCCTCAACTGCTCACCCTGCTAAGTGCATCAAGATTCTTGTTCTTGTGTTCAATCAGATCTGGACTAGGACTCATTGCAAGAGATGCCAAATTAAACAAATAAAAGTAAAGGATGCTCAGTTCAATTTAGATTGTAAGCCATGAATACATTTTTTAATAAAAGTATGTCCCAAGCATTGTCTAGTATTCTGTATTTGAATATGAAAACCTAAGATCAGGAAACCAAAGGCCAGCGAATGAACTGACTTTTGAAAGTCTGTTTTAGAGAAAGAACTCCAACCAGAACAAAACAAAATAAAAAAGAACTTAAGACTTACACCCAACCTACATAGAGCATTCTTTTTACAAAGACAACAGTGTCTTGGTCAAGATGCACTTAATCAGAAAAAGGAAGCAGATTGTTTATGAAAAGAATTTTGTGGGGCTGGAGAGATAGCCTGGAGGTTAAGAGCTCCGACTGCTCTTGCAGAGGACCCGGGTTTGACCCCCAAGCACCCACATGGCGTTTAAGAACCGTCTGTAACTCCAATTCCAGGAGAACTCCAGTTCCAGGGGAATCCGAGACCCTCTTCTGAACTCCGCGGCATTGCACGACACGGGTGCACAGACTTACATGCAGACAGTACATTCATACACATACAAAAATAAATAATAAAATAAAATAAAATAAGAATTTTTTTTAATTAAAATTTTTTTTCATATGTGTATGAATGTATTGTCTGTATGTAGGTCGGTGCACCCATGTCGTGCAATGCCGTGGAGGTCAGAGAGGGTGTCAGATTCCCCTGGAACTGGAGTTAAAGACGGTTTTCAGCCGCCATGTGGGTGCTGGGGATTGAACCCCAGTCCTCTGCAAGAGCAGTCGGAGCTCTTAACCGCTAGGTTATCTCTCCAGCCCCCCATGAAAGGAATTTTGTACTTCGCTTAACATTATTTTTTATCGTTATTATTTTTAATTTATTTTATTGTTATAAAACTTTTTCCATACATCATACATCATTTCTCAATCAAATTGCTAGATCAGGCTTCCCTTTTTGAAGCATGAGCAGACTTTCCTCTTTATAGACTGGACACTGGCTGAATCCCATTAGTGGATCTCCAAGACCTCCCTGAACAGGAAGACTGGTGACTCACATTTGCAGGACATTTCAAGAGATGCCCCCATGCATAGTCCCCTGAGACTTGGTTGACCTCTGAGGGCAAGGAACAAAGGTGTCCCTTAGGTCCCTCAGCCAAATAGGTATGGGCATTAAGTATGGTCCTTATCACTTAACATTATTTAACTAACGGTGTGGGCCCTTAGGGTAAGAGGCCTCAGGAAGTTCTCCTCTCTCAACCTCAAACTGTCCAATGGCAACAAGTGAGTTTTCTTCTTGGAGTAACCAGCTGAGACAGACATCACAGAACCCTGGGTGCAGCCTTGACACTGGAATGAGAAAACCGAATGGGTCATTGTCATCTCCCACAGGACTGCTCAAGCTGTGTGACCTCGCCATTCTGCTCCTTTACAAACATGAGGACCCAATATCTAAGATGAAACAGGTATCTATATGAGGCCACTTCAAAGAAATAGGCCTTTATTGATATCTTATAAAAATATTTTCCAAATCTCAGTTAGTGGCTAGACCCCATAGAAAACTGAGCAACTAGCATAGGAGGGTGCTCCTGAAAGGACAGGTTCAAATGGCTGAGAAGAATATAAACAGGTGCACAATCTTACCAGACCAAAGACATGCAAATTAGAGTGAATATGAGGTATCAATTCAAGATTTTTTTTTTGATCTTTTCGAGACAGGGTCTCCCTGTAGCCCCAGCTGTCCTGGAACTCACTCTGTAGACCAGGCTGGCCTTGAACTCACAAAGATCCGCCTGCCTCTGCCTCCCAAGTGCTAGGATTAAAAGCGTGTGCCACCACGCCCGGCTTCAATTCAAGATTTTAAAATAAGCTCTTAAAAAGTGATACCATTTAGGGGCTGGAGAGATGGCTCAGTGGTTAAAGAGCACCAACTGCTCTTGCAGAGGACCCGGGTTCAATTCCCAGCACCCACATGGCGGCTAAGAACCATCTTTAACTCCAGTTCCAGGGGAATCTGATGCCCTCTTCTGACCTCCACGGCATTGCACGACACTGGTACACCAACCTACATGCAGACAGTACACTCATACACACAGACACGAAAAAGTGATACCACTTAGGTTTGTCAAATGGCTTTATCTTAATGGCTGGTACAGGACTGCAAATTGATAGAAACTTCTTAATTTAATAATATGTATCAGGAGTCTTGTAATGCTCATGTACTTAAAGAAAACTGAAAATTTTAGAAGTATCCCTAAACTTAGAGTTACTTATAAAAGTGAAGAATTAGAAGAGAGATTTGCTATTTGACACACTATATACCTTATAATAGTAAGTCACTTGATGTGCAAATGTCAACTATATAATATTTGTGCTTAAGACTATTTCATGAAGTTCGGTGCACCAGAGTTTAGTGCCTATAAATTCATGATTATGATATCTTCTTGGTTAATTGTTCCTTTGATAAGAATGAAGTGACCCTCTTCATCTCTTCTGATTAGTTTTAGTTTGAAGTCTATTTTGTCTGATATTAGAATAGAAACTCTTTCTTACTACTCTGTGCTATTTGCTTGGAATATTTTTTTTCTATCCTTTCACCCTAAGATAGCGCCTGTCTTTGAAGATGAGATGGATTTCTTGCAGACAACAAAAAAATGGATTTTGTTTCTTAATCCATTTTACTAGGCTATGCCTCTTGAAGTCTTATAGA
This sequence comes from Rhizomys pruinosus, assembly GCA_009823505.1. Lineage (NCBI taxonomy): Eukaryota > Metazoa > Chordata > Mammalia > Rodentia > Spalacidae > Rhizomys > Rhizomys pruinosus. Next base: position 79,762 of record VZQC01003481.1, on the reverse strand, counting down.
ATTTTAAGGCACAGATTAATCTCAATGCACTAGTAGTAGGGGACTTCAATACCCCACTGTGTACAATAGACAAGTCAACCAGACAAAGAATAAACAGAGAGACTGAACTGAACAATATGACACACCAAATGGACCAAGCAGACATCTAACTAATATTCCACCCCAACGCCAAAGAATATACTTTCTATTCAGCACCCCATAGAACCTTCTCCAAAATCAACAATATGTTGGGGCACAGAACAAACCTCAACAAATAAAAAAAATGAAATAATTCCATGCATTATATCAGGCCACAATGCGATAAAGCTTAATATCAACAGAAGAAGCCCTAGTAACTACAGGAACTCATGGAGATTAAACAACACACTCCTGAATAATGAACAGGTCAAAGGAGAAATTAAGAAAGAAATAAAAGTATTTCTAGATTTAATGAAAAGGACAACGCAACACAATACAACAAAACTTTTGGAACTCTTTAAAAGCAGTCCTAAAAGGGAAATTTATAGCTCTAAGTGCCTACATTAAAAAAAAAATGAAAGAGCACAAATAAATGACTTAACATTGCAACTCAAGACACTTGAAAGACAGCAACAAATGAATCCCAAACCCAACACACAAGAAGAAATAACAAAAAAAAATCAGAGCAGAGATTAGTGAAATAGAAACAAAGAAAACAATACAAAGAATCAATGAATCCAAGAGCTGGTTCTTTGAAAGGATAAACAAGATAGACTCTTAGCCCAGTTAACCAAAAGAAAGAGCAACTCCAAATAAACAAAAACTGGAGATGAAAGGGGAAACATTATAACAAATAACAAAAGATCCAGAACATCATTCCGGAATACTTTAAAAACCTATACTCTATTAAGTTTGGAAACCTAAAAAAATGCATGAATATCTGAAATCATGGGACTCACCAAAGCTTAACTAAGAAGAGATCAACAGCTTAAACAGACATATAACATTTGGGGACATTGTAACAGTAATACAAAACCTCCCAAATACAAAAGCCAGACACAGATGGATGTTCAGCAGAATTCTATCAGACATTTAAAGAGAACCTACAATCAATATTACTTAAGTTATTCAAAAGGATAGAAACACAGGGAAATCTCTCAAATTCTTTCTATGAAGCCAGTATCACTCTAATACCAAACCAGGCAAAGATACAACCAAACAAGAAAATTATAGACCCATATCCTTAATGAATACAGGTGCAAAAATTCTCAACAAAAGACTTACAAACTGCATACAGGCACACATATAAAAGGTCATTCACCATGATCAAGTCAGATTTATTTCAGACATGCAGGGATGGTTCAACATATGCAAATCAATAAATCAATGTCATAAATCATATAAATGGTCTCAAAGATAAAAACCAGATGGTCATCTCAATTGATGCAGAAAAGACCTTTGATAAAATTCAACATGAGAGCCGGGCGTGGTGGCGCACGCCTTTAATCCTAGCACTTGGGAGGCAGAGGCAGGTGGATCTTTGTGAGTTCAAGGCCAGCCTGGTCTACAGAGTGAGTTCCAGGCCAGCTGAGGCTACAGGGAGACCCTGTCTCAAAAAGACCAAAAAAAATAAAAAATAAAAATAAAATTCAACCTGCCTTTATGTTTAAAGTCCTAAAGGGAATTGGACTGGAGGGAACATCCCTCAACTTAATGAAAGCTATATACAACAAACCCACAGCCAATACCATTCTAAATGGAGAAAAATTAGAAGCATTCCCCTTAAAGTCAGGAACCTGGCAAGGTGGCCCACTATATCCACTTCTTTTCAATATACTGCTTGAAACTCTTGCTAGGGCAACAAGACAAGAGAAGGAATTAAAGGAGTACTAATTGAAAAAGAGGAGATCAAACCATCCCTTTTTGCAAAAGACATAATAGGTATACCTAAGGGATGCCAAAAAATCCCACCAGAAAACTCATAGAAATGATTAACAGTTTCAGTAAAGAGGCAGGTTACAAAATTAATTTACAAAAATCACTAGCCTTTCTATTTGCCAATAACAAGCAATTAGAGAAGTAGTACATGGAAACCCTCCCATTCACAATAACCTCAAAAAAATCTCAGAACAAACCTAACCAAAGATATTAAATATCTCTAAAAAGAAAATTTTAAATCTTTGAAGGAGATTGAAGAAGACATCAGGAGATGGAAGGACCTCCCATGCTTATGGATTGGAAGAATTAATATAGTAAAAATGACCATTCTACCCAAAGTAATACATAGATTTCATGCAATCCCAATCAAAATCCCCATGACTTTCTTCACAGAATTAGAAAAAAAAAATCCTAAAATTCATATAAAAAAAAAGACCCCTGATAGCCAAAGCAACCCTGAACAAAAAGAGTAATGCAGGGTGCATTACTATACTAGATTTCAAACTCTATTACAAAGCTATGGTCATAAAAACAGCATAGGACTGATCCAAAAACAGATCCATAGAGCAAAGGAACAAAATTGAAGACCCAAACTTGAGCACATGCAATTTCAGCCACTTGATATTTGACAAAGTGACCAAGAACACTCAATGGAAGAAAGGCAGCATCTTTAGCACATGGTGCTGGCAAAATTGGATCACCACTTGTAGAAAAATTAAACAAAACCTCTACTTTTCACCTTGTACAAAAGTCAACTCTAAATGGATCAAAGATCTCAAAGTGAAACCTGAAACTCTGAAAATATTAGAAGAAAACATTGGCAGTAACCTACAAGATATAGGTGTAGGAAAAGACTTTCTAAATCAGACAGCAGTTAAGCAGGAAATAAGGTCAACAATCAACAAATGGGGTCTCATTAAACTAAAAAGCTTCTGTACAGCAAAAGAAACAAAGAAGTGAAGAGAAAACTCACAGAGTGGGAGAAAATCTTTACCAGTGACACATCTGACAGAGCTTTAACATCCAGAGTATATAAATTACTCAGAAAATAAAAGATCAAGAAAATGAATGAGCGATTAAAAAATGGGCTAAAGATCTGAACAGAGACTTCTCAAGAGAAGAAGTAAAGAAGGCCAAGAAACCTCTTTAAAAATGTTCAACATTATTAGTAATTAAGGAAATACAAATTAAAACCACTTTAAAGTTGCTGGGCGTGGTGGCGCACTCGGGAGGCAGAGGCAGGCGGATCTTTGTGAGTTCAAGGCCAGCCTGGTCTACAGAGTGAGTTCCAGGACAGCTGGGGCTACAAGGAGACCCTGTCTCGAAAAGACAAAAAAAAAAAAAAAACCACTTTAAGATTTCATCTTACCCTCATAAGACAGTCTATGATCAAGAAAACAAATGAGGGGCTGGAGAGATGGCCTAGCAGTTAAGAGCGCCAACTGTTCTTGCAGAGGACCTGGGTTCTATCCCCAGTACCCACATGGTGGCTGAGGACCAGCTTTGACTCCAGTTCCAGGGGAATCCAACACCCTCTTCTGACCTCTGCTGCACGGTGCACAGGCCTACGTGCATACATTACATTCATACACATACAAAATAAATAAAATTTTTAAAAAAAAGAAAACAAATGATTCCAAATTCTGGAGAAGGTGGAGAAAGAGGAACACTCATTCACTGCTGGTGATATTGCAAACTCGTGCAACCCCCATGGAAAGCAGTGTGAAGAACTCTTAAAAGACTAAAAATGAACCATTTCCCTTAAAGGTGGGGATTCGGCAAGGCTGCCCCTTATTGCCACTCCTCTTCAAAATAGTGCTTGAGCAGACACCCTCCCAGAGTCAGTGAGGGTCTGGTGAGTCAAGGTGGACCTGCCTTGTCCCTGGGGGGCATGCCACCCATCCCTGGAAGTCCCAGCTCAGACTGCAGATACCCTCCTGGAGTCAGTGAGGTTCCGGTGAGTCAAGGTGGACCTGCCTTGACCCCTGAGGGCCTACTGGCAAGCCAAAGTAGCAACCCAACCTAACGCACCCTCCCGCCCCCATCATCCTGGTGGAGCTCTGGTGCAGAGGACCTAACAGGTGGAGCATTGGTGATTATAGTCTGTGCAGCCAACGTTGAGGTCCCAGAATCCTAAGAAACAAATAAACAGACAAATCCACATGCCAAAGACACAAAGAAAAAACAACATGGTGAAAGCTCATAATAAATCCACACTGAACTCTACCAATGCTACAGAAGATCTCTACAATGAGATCTCTGAGGAAAGAAGCCAAGACACCAAACTTAGAAGAACAACTGTAGACACATTCAAAGAAATTAGAGAACTAAGGGAAGAGAATGAAAAACTCAGGAAGGACCTAGAGGAAGATAATGGCAAATGGTGGAAAAAACTATGTGGAGAGATTAAAAACTCAAGAAGGACCTAGAGGGAGAAAATGACAAACTCTGGAAGGAAGTCAAAACACTGAAAAGATCCCAGGCCAAAATGAAAAAAAAAGGCCAATGAACCAAGGAGCTACAAGATGAGAATGACAGGCTCCAGAGGGAAGTGGAAAATCTAAAAGAAATCACAGGATGAAATGAAAAAGGATACTGAACATTCATCCAACCACCAGGAAAGGATGGGAAAAAGCCTCAGAAGCAGAATGAAAGAAGCAGAAAAAAGAATATCAGACCTGCACGATAATACGGAGCAACTAGAAAGCTCAAGTAAAGATTATGAAAAATTTTTTAAAAACACAAGAGTGGAACAACTAGGAAATGTGGGTCACTATGAAAAGACCAAACCTCTGCATCAGCATCATAGGGATAGAGGAAGGAGAGGGGTCCCAAGACAGTACTATTGGCCAGATCTTCAAGAGGATAATAGAAGAAAATTTCCCCAAACTGAAAAAAGACAATCCCATACAAATACAAGAGGCACAAAGAACACCAAATAGACAGAACCAGAAAAGTAACTCTCCACGACATATAATTGTTAAAACACTAGTTGTTCAAAACAAAGACAAAAATACTGAAAACCACAAGAGAAAAACAACAAGTTACATATAAGGGGAAACCCATCAGAATCACAGCTGATTTCTCAGCCCAAAGGATGAAAGCTAGAAGAACATGGACCAAAGTATTCCCTGTGCTAAACGACTTTAGATGCCAACCCAGACTACTATATCCAGCAAAAATGTCAATTATAGTTGAAGGAGAAAGAAAAATCTTTCATGACATAAACAAGATGAAAGAATACATGTATGTATTCATATTTTAGAATAATATAAAATTAAAGGGGGAAAATGTGAATTCCTAAACATATTTTGGAATTAACATAATTTATTCCCAGAGGTCATAATTTTGATGCATATAGGCATTTGTTGGAGCAATACAACGGGAAGGGAAAAATAACAACATAAAGACTGGGTTAAAGAACTGAATGATAAGGTTGAACTCTGCCCAAAACAACAAGTCTCTGCAGGGAAAATCTTTGGAAAGATTGAGAGAAAGATGCAAGACATGTATGGCAGAAACCGTCTTTAACTCCAGCTCCAGGGGAATCCAAGACCCTCTTTTGACCTCCGCAGCATTGCATGACATGGGTGCACAGACCTGCATGCAGACAATACATTGATACACATACAGAAATAAATAAAAAAAATTAAGAAAAATGAGATTTTAATCAAATTCTATTAAAATAAATGTATACATCCACTTAGCTTGTTTCTTCCTGCTTTTCCCTGCTTTCCTGTCATTGATGCCTTTGAGGCATCAATGTATGTATCTCTGTGGTTGGTAAAGGTGTGCTGCTGTACATTTCTTTCCAACTCCATGTGGGAGGTACTAATCAATCATGGGAGAATGTTCATCACAGGAAGAAGCCAATGCTATAAACTAAGGACCTCCCCCCAAGAGCCAGTTGTTAAATATTCCCAGCACACCATGACTCTGGATGTGCTAGAGCCTCCCCACACCTCAGGTTAATTTCAACAGGATGGAGACAGCACCCTTGAATGTAGAGAGACTGGAGTTGATATAACATTAGGTCACATCTCCATCTCTGAGCCAAGCACCAAGGCTACAAAAGAAAGTGATGTTATCTTCCTCTGTCAGAGGCCCTTCCATGCCTACACATAAACATCAGCAATTGTTATATAAGAGGAAAGATGTGACTACTGAGGAATCTTCAAAGTATAACCACCGTCATTTAGCAACCAGCAGCTGAAGATGGCTTCCCCAGTCTTCAACCTTCCCCCTGGGAGGCATTGTGTCCTCACTTTTTTCTCCTTCAGTCCTGATTTTTACTGCTCGAACCTTGGTGCTAACTTGGACAAATGAAATACACATTATGTGATGGATAGGTCCCTGAAATCTTTTAATGATTAATTAAAAGCTGAGACTGGCTCAGATATCATCTCACTCCATTATGTCTGGCTAAGATCAAGAAAACAAAAGACCCCAAATGCTGGAGAGGTTGTGGGGAAAGGGGAACACTCATCCACTGCTGGAGGGAATGTAAACAACCACTAACCCTGAAAAGACTCAAAATGAGCCTACTGCCTGACCCAGCCATACCACTCCTGGGTATATACACCCACAAGACTCATCCTACCACAAAGATACATGCACATCCATGTTTATTGCAGCTCTCTTCACAATAGCGAAGAGCTGGAACCAATCCAAGTGCCCCTCAACTGCAATCCAAATGCCCCTCAATTGACGAGTGGATGACAAAAATGTGGTACATCTATACAATGGAGTACTACTCAGCAATAAAGAAAGATGACATCATGAACTTTGCAGGTAAATGGATGAACTCAAAGCCATTATGCTAAGTGAAGTAACACAGTCCCAGAAAAACAAGCGGTGAATGGTCTCCCTCATTTGTGGATGCTAGCACCAAATCCCCAGATGAAAGGGAAGCTGAGGGGCTGGAGAGATGGCCTAGCGATTAAGAGCGCCGACCGCTCTTACAGAGGACCCGGGTTCAATCCCCAGCACCCACATGGCGGCCGAGAACCGTCTGAAACTCCAATTCCAGGAGAACTCCAATTCCAGGGGAATCCGACACCCTCTTCTGACCTCCGCAGCATTGCACAACATGGGTGCACAAACTTGCATGCAGACAGTACATGCATACACATACAGAAATAAATAAAATTAATGAAAAAAAAGAGGAAGCTGAACAACACTTATTGTTATATTTCTGTTTATATGAAAGCAACTATGTTGTTAATAATGTAAATTCTTAATGGCTCTAGAATCATCCACCACTTACTTCAAACTCTGTAATTACTGTATATGGTGGAAAGTATGTATTCATATTTTAGAGTAATATGAAATTAAAGAGGAAAATGTGAATTCCTAAACATAAAAAAAGACTGAGAGAAAGATGCAGGATAGTTATGGCAGAATGCATGGTCTGGGGTGGGGTGGGGGGAAGGGTAATATTCCTAAACTAAACTGAGAAATGATGTCTGAAATACACAAAACATCAATAAAAGCATTTGCTGAGAGTGGGGATGCACACTTTTAATCTCAGCACTTGGGAGGCAGAGGCAGAGGCAGAGGCAGGCAGATCTCCATGGATTCAAGGCCAACCTTATGGTCAGAGAGAGTTCTAGGCCACCCAAGGCTTCATAGTGGGACAGTATATCAAAAAGAGGAAGGAAGGAAGGAAGGAGGAAAGCAAGGAAGAAGGAAGAGAAGGAAGGAGAGAGAAAGGAAGGAAGGAAGGAGGGAGGAGGAGGGAGGGAGGGAGGGAGGGAGGAGGGAGGGAGGGAGGGAAGGAAGGAAGGAAGGAAGGAAGGAAGGAAGGAAGGAAGGAAGGAAGGAAGGAAGGAAGGAAGGAAGGAAAAGGAAGCTTACTTCTTCCTTTCAGGGGTTCCTAGGCATGCCGGGGCGACATACTTAAGCAAACAATTACAAAATGATGTGACTTGTGATTCCACAGAGGTAAGTAAAAGCTGTGTTCTAGTGGGGGAACTAGGACAATGGAGTGGTTCTCCAGAGGGAAGCTACAGCAAGCGGGAGGGGCAGAGAGGCCTGTGGAAATTCCAGGGCACGGCACGGCTGAGCGATGGTTCCAAAGGCTTCACCCGATCCTTGCCTCCTTGTCCAGTTCTCTGCGAATCTCAGGAAGGGTTCATGTCCTTTCTCGCTCTTTTTTTCCATGCTCATCTAGAAAAATGAAACCGGAACATGAGCAGCACACAAAAGCACAGCTTGGCTGCCCTTGCAGAGCACACAGACTTTCAACCAAACCTTCAAAGTACCCTGGACATTGGGACCGCTCCCGCTGCTTTCACTGGTGTGGGTGGCAGCCATGCCTCTGCAGGTGGGCGTGTTCAAAGTCAGTAGGTCAGCTATCTTCTTCGGCTCCATTGCTGTGTTACCACAGAGTCGTTTTCAATTTTCGTCACCAGTGCAAACGTTTCTTCAACTGTCTTTTGAGCCTGGGGACTGAAACACCATTTACAAGTTTTGCTTCTCTGGGAAACAAAAGTACTTCAAGTGTCTAACAGCCTCTTACAAATAAGTGATTGAACTTAACTGCTTTTAAGCAATGAACTTCCTGTAATGTTTTACACAGTTCAGTGCTAAAGATGTGTGTGTGTGTGTGTGTGTGTGTGTGTGTGTATGTCTGTTAAAATTTCTAAATATGGACTCCAGGTGCTGCATTTTGAGAGTGTCCAAGTGTGACTATTTCCCCAGTTTAAAGCAACAGAATTATATATTAGTTTAAAAGACCACTTGGTGAAAGAAATGAATAGGATGAAAAAAGTTAATAGTGCTGAAAATTTAAGGATGAAAGATGAATATAGGCATGATATAAGAAAAGTATTGGTTTTTAAAAACTTTATCATTAAAGATTAAGGCAATCTGCCAAGCACCAGCATAGACTGGCAATCAAAGGCTTTACCTTAAGTTTGGTCACCCAGGATGAGATTTCTAGTTTGTTTCAAAGCAAACCCAGAACAGAAAACATTTTAAACCCACACAATGGGCCAACTTCATGCCTCAGTGGTTAAAGGCGCTTGCCACCAAGCTAGATGACCTGAGCTAAATCTCTAGGAGCCACATTATAGAGAAGAAGCTGACTCGGGCAAGGTGTCCTCTGACCTCCACAGCACACATGAGCAAACACACACACACACACACACACACACACACACACACAGAGAGAGAGAGAGAGAGAGAGAGAGAGAGAGAGAGAGAGAACGAGAAATGTAACAAAAAATAAAACCCAAATAATGGACAGAGCACACAATTTGCTTTCCCGATAAACCCATATCTGAGGATAATGGAGGGATCACGAAGAATGACCAATTTGGTTGTTTTGTTTTACATGTCAAGAAATTGTTGGGCTCAGTGCTTCCTTTGGTGCTCCCTCCTACCTCCTGATTCTTTTTGTCTCTCTCCTACACTCTTGAATGATCTTTTCTCCTCAATTTCTTTATTTCTCTCTAATTTCCTCTAACCAGACAATGTAACATTGTTTGATTTAATATTCCCAAACCAATTTAACTATACATTTTTTTTCAAAAATTTGTTCAGACTCTGTATATACATTAGCATGATGAAGCATTTTCTCTATAAACAGGGCCACATTTTCCCCTTTTCTTTTCTTCTTTTTTTAGGGGGGTCTTTTTGAGGAAGGGTCTCCCTTTAGTCCCAGCTGTCCTAGAACTCACTATGTAGACCAGGCTGGCATTGAACTCCCAGAGATCCACCTGCCTCTGCCTCCTGAGTGCTGGGACTAAATGCATTTGCCACCACACCCTGCTCTTTTCTTCTTTTTAATATTTATTTATTTACTTATTTATTTTTACTTATTTATTTACTTATTTTGGAGACACAGTTTCCATGTAACCCCAGCTGACCTGAAATTCAGTATGTAGACCAGGCTGGTCTTGATTGCACAGAGATCTACCTGCTTCTGCCTACTGGGTGCTGGAATTAAAGGCATGCACCATAATGCCCAGCTACTTTATTTTTTTTTAATTATCTGTGTGTCTGTATCTGTGTGTCTGTGTCTTTGTGTATGGGTATGTGCATGTGAGTGCAGGTGCCTCAAGAAGCCAGAAGAGGGCATCAGATTCCCAGGAGCTGGAGTTACAGGTGGTTGTGAGCTTCCCAATATGAATGCTGGGAACTGAACTTGGGTCCTCTACAAGAGCAGGATGTGCTCTTAACCACTGAGCCCTCTCTCCAGCTCCTCTTTTCTTATTTTTTATTTTATTTAATTTAAAATTTGAGGCATATTTTGGCACCTAGTGATAGCTGGCCTGAAACTTGTGATCCTTCAGCCTCAACCTGGTACATGCTGGGATTATAGCCATGTGACATCAGGACTAGCTATACTGTTCTATTTGTAAAAGTTATACTCTCAAACTTTTGTGCTTTTGAACAAAATCTACCATTGTCTAGTGGGCAGAACTGACCATCTTCTTTGTAGGATCCAGTACAAAACCAGCATACAAGGCCCTTGTTCAACAGATCATACATCCAAGTGTGAGTTTCTGCTCAGCGTCTGACTAAGTGACTGTGCAGATCTTTTACTCAGCCCAGTTGGTGAGTTTGTAGTAATGAGAGCATACACATATATAGTTCTCTAAGTTGGATTAGAATTGACCAAAAATTCAACTCTCTCACCAGGGAAGCTGCTTCTTGCAGTAAATGCAAATTAACACAGAGACCCACAACTGGCCAACATACAGAGAACAAGAGGCTGTGGAATACTAGATCCTAAATGGGAACATTTATATCACACCCTCACCTCCCAAGGTCCATTGTGGAAGAGGGGGTAGAAAGATTGTAAGAGCCCAAAGTGGTGGAATAACACAAGGAAACAGTGCTATCTAGACACTCCAGGGCAGTTGTACACAGGAACCCATAGCACTTGTGACAGCATGCATAAGATCTGGTCAAGCTCAAGCCAAATCTCAGCGTAGATTGGGAAGGAGCAAGATGAGGAACTATTGGCAATTGATAGCTCATGGGAGAGGGAGAGTCAGTTTCCTTTCAGTGTGTGACATCTGATAGATTGGCCAGGCTCCAGGGGATGGATCTACACCCAAAAGCATTTGGGGAACACAAATTAGACTAGATAGGCCTTTAAAAAATAATAAAGGACATGAAGTAGGTGTATAGTAAGCGGGGCAGGAGTGGGGGAGGGGTCTGAATACGATCAAAATACACTGTTGGAAATTCTCAAAGATAAAAATACCTTTTCAAGAATTAAACAAAAATTCAATAGAAAATTAAATAATATGGACCTTCCTTCAAAAAAAGTGTAAACATCCTGTGGTGGTTTCCAATTCACTTCCTGAAGATTCACTTATTCATAACTGACATAGAGAAAATGCCACTCGTTACAGCACCTGGACCAACTGCTGGAGTGTTTTGAGTGACCTGTTTTCAAAGTCTTAGAACTTATACTCAAAATCTGCTAACCATGGAAGGATTGCGATGTCGCATTTCTCCTGAGGCTGGAAGCGTTTATAATAAAGAATGTGGTTCTGCTTGGAGCCATGATCAATGATCAACATTAGCTATCAGGATGCTAGCTGGAAGCTGGGCTGATGAAAGGGCTGATAAAGCCAGGTTCACAGCTCAGGAAACTCTGAAGAACAGGTTTTTCTGGTTTCAATCAATTAAATTACCATTACATTGTTCTTTCATTAAGTGCCCCATAGCTACAACTGAATGGTGGTTTCTCTCTGTCTTGGTCCTTCTGTCCCCTAAGGATCTCTTAAGCTTCCATCCAGTGTCCCTTAGGATAATGGAGTGCTGACCTCATGTCTTCTCTTGCTAGGCTAGCAGGATCTTAGTGACATCTTCCCATTGGTCTGTGGAGTACCAAAGAGCAATCTGGCTGGATGTCCCCAACAGATGGACTGCAAAGAGAGTCCACCATGTTCCCTGAGGCAAAGGCAAGTAAGCCACCACCATGAGACTTACCCTGGCCTCTCAGTTGCCCACTTGAACGCTTGTGGAGACACGTGGGAACACCAGGAATTTTATCTCCACAATCCCTGAGGCTAGAAAAGGAGAGAATGTGACCTGACCACAATAGGCCTGACTCTTCCTACCCCTGCTCTCCACTGCTCACAAGACTGCTGTGAGTCATGACGTTTTAAATTGTCTAGAAAACAATTGAATCTGAGATTATGACTTGGCTCTTCTTGGGTTCTCCCTGTTTTCTTTTTTTGGTCTTTTTGAGACAGAATCTCCCTGTAGCCCCCACTGTCCTGGAACTCACTATGTAGACCAGACTGGCCTTGAACTCACAGAGATTCACCTGCCTCTGCCTCCCAAGTGCTGGAATTACAGGCTTGCGCCACCATGCCCTGTTTTCTATGCCTCTGTCAGCTCGCCCTCCTGGGGGCTGAGCCAGCTTGTTCACTTCCCTGCTACTTAACACCTTGTCAGGGACGCTCCTCCTCTTGCCATCCCTGTGCTTGCTCCCTAGGTGCTGACCAGTAGAAAAAGCGCCAAAGGGCAGATCCAGAATTCTTACTAGCTGGGTGTGGTAGCACAGGCCTTTGATCCCAGCACTTGGGAGGCAGAGGCAGGTGGATCTCTGTGAGATTGAGGCCAGCCTGATCTACATAGTGAGTTCCAGGCTAGCTGAGGCTGCAGAAAGATCCTGTCTAAAATATAAAAAACAAAATACCTCCCCCAAAACAAACAAACAAACAAACAAACAAACAAAAACCCAACCAGAATTCTTAGCTAACCAACTTTAAAGAAATTAGATTAAAAAAAAAAAGAAATTAGATTCCAAGAACATTGAAACATTCAAAAACCTAGAATTATGTTGCATAATTGTGTTAACTAGCAATGCTATAGCAGCCTTGTAAAAACTCAAACAACAACAAATGTGCAGTTAATTCTTTGTAACCTATAAGGTTCTTTCACATCCATTAATGCACTTGTACCTCAAACCACATACGTCATAGTAGCTAATAGTAGATCCATTTTGCCGAGGAGGAAACGGAGGCACAAAGCAGCTGTGTGTATTGCTTAGAGTTAGTCAACCTGAGAAGTTGGGGCAGGTCTTCTGGTCTGGGAGTCTGTGTTCTTTCCACTCTCCCATTGAAATGTGTCTTTGGGTCAATGCACATTTTTTTTCTTCTTTTTCCAAATGACAAGACACAATCAGGGCCTAGTCTAAAGTTCTGTGTCTTACAGAAACTTCTGCTGCCAAATTTAGAATTCTGTTGTTGACTTATTCTTTCAGTATCTAAGTATGTTTCAGATCACTGGAGAAAATATGGATTATGGAGTAAAAGAACCCAAGAAAATTAGAAAGTTGCTTGGAGGAACTAGGGTCCAATATCACACTTGGTTCACAAAAATGGACTCCCAGGGCATTAAAGATTTAAATATGAACATTAAAACCATAAAAAAGAGAAGAGAATATGGGATTTCCCCTGCTGTATTTAGAATCTCTGAACGGGAAAAGGCTAAGATTGGTGCAAAGCAGAGAGGCCGTAGAACATAAGGCTCACATATCTGACTACATAAACATTTCCGTATGTTCCCAAAGTACCACCACTAATTTAAAAGTCCGAGACGGGATGGGGAGATGGCTGAGTGGATAAAAGTGCTTGCTGTGTAAGCCTGACGACCTAAGTTCAGATCAAAAGAGTCCACATGAAATCCAGGTGTGCGGGTGCATGCACCTGCAGTCCCAGATCCGGGGTGTGGTGCAGGGAGGAGCCTGGAGCATGCCAGCGGCTTGCTGGCCAGGCAGCCAGCCTGGTCAAAAATTCCTGAAGTATGATAACATCATTTGCTCACTGTGTGAGGAAATGGACCCATCGCTTCTCTGGTGCGTAATCTAGGTATAAATCGATATATTCTCAAAGATCAATTTGAAGATCGACAATGTCTATAAAAGCTACATGACAAGACTCATCCTATCACAGAGATACATGCACATCTATGTTTATTGCAGCTCTCCTCACAATAGCAAAGAGCTAGAAGCAACCCAAGTGTCCTTCAACTGATGAGTGGATAGAGAAAATGTGGTACATCTACACAATGGAATTCTATGCAGCAGTAAAGAAAGATGACATCATGAACTTTGCAGGTAAATGGATGGAACTCAAAGCCATTATGCTAAGTGAAGTAACACAGCCCCAGAAAAACAAATGATGAATGGTATCCTTCATTTGTGGATGCTAGCACCAAATCCCTAGTTGAAAGGCAAGCTGAGCAAAGTTAATGCTATATTTCTTTTTATCTGAAGGCAACTATGTTGTTATAATGTGAATTCCTAATGGGCTTTAGAATTAACTGACCATTTATTTTCAGACTTTTTAATTGTGATATATATGTATGGAAGCTATGTATTCATATATTAGAGTAATATAAAATTGAAGGGAAGCTGGGCGTGGTGGCACTCACCTTTAATCCTAGCACTTGGGAGGCAGAGGCAGGCAGATCTTTGTGAGTTCAAGGCCAACCTGGTCTACAGAGTGAGTTCCAGGCCAGCTGGAGCTACTGTCTCAAAAAGACCAAAAAATAAAAATAAAATTGAAGGGAAAAATGTGAACTCCTAAACAACATATTTTGAAATTAGCATACAGTTTATTTTCAAAGGTCATAATTTTGGTATATATGTGACATATATATAGGCATACTTTGGAGCAATACAAATGGGAGGGAACAACAATGACAAAAAGAATGGATCAAAGAACTTACTGAAATAGTTAATTTCTGCCCAAACAATAAACCTCTGCAGAGGAAAAACTTTAAAAAGACTGAGAAAAAGATGCAAGACATGTATGGCAGAATACATGAACTGGGATGGGGTTGGAGGAAGGGGAAAGGAAGTGTGTTTAAATTGGACTGAGAAATGACATATGAAACACACAAAACACCAATAAAAATATTTTTTTAAAAAAAGCTACATGAACATCTGGAGGATTTAAGGAAATTTACTGTCACCAAAATGTCAAGTACATGATGGACTCTAGACTTGACTTCAACCACCAAGCTGTTTGTACAGCTCAGAGCCAGGGGACCATGAAAGCCAGAGTGGCCTCTACCTGGACATTGAAGCCTTCAGTTAGTGTTCGTCAACACAAATAAAGTTGCACCTTCAGTTTTAAGATTAAAAATATAAAGAGCAGTTCTCTTCACAATAGCAAGGAGCTGGAACCTACCCAAATGCCCCTCAACTGATGAGTGGATAGAGAAAATGTGGTACATCTACACAATGGAGTTCTATGCAGCAGTAAAGAAAGATGACATCATGAGCTTTGCAGGAAAATGGCTGGAGCTAGAGGACATCATGATGAGTGAAGTAACACAGTCCCAGAAAAACAAAGGACGAATGGTATCCCTCATCTGTGGATGCTAGTGCCAATTACCTAGTTGTAAGTATTTCTTGTGTATGGCCCCTTGAGCTTTTGTCCAAAGCAGTTGGGAGTGATGCATATTAGAAACAACAACAACAACAGAAAGGACTGCATCAAAGAACTGACTGAAACAGTGAACTTCTGCTCAAAACAGTCAACTTCCACTTGGAGAACATTGAGAAAGACTGAGAAAGAGATGAAAAGCATGTTTGGCAGAATGCATGAGCTCTGGTAGAGTCGGGGGATGGGGGGACATGGGTCTAGATTTGATTAAAATATATATATATTAATTAATTTAAAAAATGTAAAGAGCAGTTTTAGGTTTATAGCAAAATTAAAAGAAATACCCTACCTGTTTTGTTTACACACATACACACACACACACACACACACACACAGAGCACCTCTCCCATTATCAAACAACTACCATTAGAGAGGTACAATTGCTGCAGTTAGTGACCCCACAGAAACATGTCAAAGCCCATTGTTTACAGAAGGACCCACTCAGTGTTATACATGGGCTGCCCTAAAGATTTGAATAGGTGTTTAATGACCATTATAATATATACAGAACAGTTTCTTTGCTCTAAAACACTTTGCTTCTGCCTATTCAATCCCCAGTACCTTTAATTTTCAAGGTCAGATAGAAGGAAGTGTTTATTATAGCTAAGAGAGGTAATATTTCTTGCTCATGGCTGCTTAGTTGCCCAAGTGGCAAACCCAGAAGGAATAGCAGGACCAGCATCTAACCACAGAACTGCCCCCCATGGCCCATCCGCCCTGTGCGCACTGCCATCTAGACAAGCTCCGTAGGAGACGGGGCTCGTTTACATGATGCTGAGACTGAACATGTGGATGAAGGGCTGGGCATGGCTTGTTCAGTTGATTGCCTTGCAGGCACAGGGACCTGGGTTTGGTCCCCAGAATCCATGTGAAAAGTGCTTGTAATTCCGGTGCCTGGGGGCCAAGAGACAGGTTCCCTGGGCTCCCTGGCCAGTCAGCCTAGTCTACTTGGCCAGCTCTATGTCTGTGAGAGATGGCACCTTTAATCACGGCCTCAACACACAAGCACTCGCATGTACTTCCCTACACCCACACTCACCCTCACACATGAAACGTGCTGTTTAAATGAATGAATGGATGGACGATGGGCGAAATGACTAAAATTCTTTACATTCATGTATGAAACTGTCAGAGAATTTTTTAAAAATCTGAATGAATGGTATAAGCCTGACATTGACCTTTGCAGAATGGGTGCTTTCTGGATACAGTAAAAACACAAAGCAGAACATGAAGCAGCAAGGGCTGAAAGGAAGGAGGCTAGAATTTTCTCAAAAATCACACAACCCAGAACCCTTCAAAGGTAGGAAATGCTGACCCCAAGTGGTGACAAGGAGAACGCCAGGCCAGGAACCACTAAGACAGTCTCCAGGTAAAGGCGTGTGAGCGGGACCACTGATGTGTTCATCTTCCAGCATTTCCCACAGGTGTGAGTCAAAGTCTTCTCCCAGGAAGCTGGCAAACCCCACTCTGCCACCAGAATCTCAGACTACGCCGCGGATGCCAAGAAAGTCTCTTTGTGTTACCTAAATCTGCAGTGCATGCCTACATGTGTGCACATGTGTGTCTATGCGTGCCTGTGTGTGCATGTGCACATGTGTGTGCACATGTGGGGACACCTGTGGGGGGTGCAGAGGCTTGTGAGTGTTCCCAAGTTCATGTGTCAGGTGCAAAGTCACTAACCTTATCTGAGGTATACAGAGAAACTGTGAGCTTCATTGTTTTGTCTATAGAGCTGAGTTTCATTTTTCTTGTGGAAAAAGAACCAAAGCTTAGTCCCACCTGGCCATTCCAGTCCAAGATAATAATTGCAACTAAGCCATTCAGTGACTCAGTAGATGACTCCAGGAGGTTTGACATCCCTCGATTCATCCCCCTGCCCCTGGTGGCCAATCGTGGGATAAGTAGGCAGCCATCTGCCCTCATGACCTTGTCTCCCACAGGGGAGGCAACACCTTCTTATGGAATCCTGCCACCTGTCACCTGGCTTGGTGGGTGCAAATTTAAGTCACCCAGAACATTGATGAAAATGACCCAGACATTGAGAATAGTTATTTTAATTGAACAAGTCCATGTCAAAAGAGATTAGGGAAGGAGTCTGCCCCTTCATCTTTTCAGTTTTCTGTCTATTCAAGGGATGAAAGCAGAGTTATCCATCTCAGCCATGATGATCAAAGAGTCTGCACGAGCTCTTTCAACCTTGAAGCAGGGGACAATAACTACAGAGCTTAGGGAAAAACAGACACCCAGTCCTACCTCTAGCCTCTGAGATTTGAATTCCCCTAGTCCTTGATGGAGCCTGGTCAGGATTAAAAAGCTAAAGTAAATTTATTATGCAGCCAGGATTGTGAGCCAAAAGTCTGCATAGAAACAAATATTTATGTAATAATGTATGAATGTAACAAGCAAAAACTGTGTATTTGCTTTCTACCCTTTGTTTTAGACAGAATGTTTATGCTCCCTAATCAGAAATAATTCAAATGAAAAAGCCCTCATCCCCAGTGTGACAGCATTTGGAGGTGAGGACTTGGGAGATAATTAGTAATGGTAGTGAAGTCCCCAGAAATAATATTAGTGCCCTTACAAAAAGAAAAAGAAGTGGGACTGGTGAGATGGCTCAGTGGGTACAGGGGCTTGCTGCACAAACCTAGAGACCTGAGTTTGATCCCCAGAGTCCATGTAAAGGTGAAAGGACAGAACTGATGCCACAAAGTTGTCCTCTGACTTTCACAAATGTGCCATTACACACACATACACACACACACACATACACACACACACACCATGAACACATAGATACACACACAATAGAAAATTTTAAGGAAGATATGAAAGTGATGTCTCCCTCCACTACATGGGGATCTAGTGAGGAGGTTGCCATCTAAAATCAAGGGCATAGCCCTCACCAGATTTCTCCTGGCACCGTCCCCTGGACTTTCCAGCCTCCAGACTCCTGGGAGTTAAACTTCTGTTGTTTAAGCCACCCAGGCTCTGGTGTTTTGTTAAAGCAGCCCAGGCTAAGGAAATGGCATGGTGGCCCAAGAGAACATAGGGAGGAAACTCATCCGGTTGTCCCACCAGAGCTGCCAGCCTGCCAGTTCCCTTTTTCCTTCCTCAACTTCCCAAGCTGCTGAGGTAAACCTCAATAGAAGTCTTTTTCTGGACTCTATCTTGTCTTCTAAAATTATCATTATTTTTATTAGTGTGTGGTGTTTGTACATGTATGTGTGAGGTCATGCTCCCATGTGTGCATGTGTGGATGCCAGAGGAGGACACCTTGCTCTGTCCCCACCCTTTTCCCCTTGAAACAGTGTCTCTCTCTGACCCTGGGGCTCGCCAGCTTGGACAGCAAGAACCCTTGCCCACTGAGCCATCTCCTTAGCCCACCTTCTCCCTTTTCCAGCAGGGCTTTAGCTGATCAGCAGTATGTAGGTTACTCTGACATGAAGTAACCTGCTGCTCAGAAAGCACTTGAAAGGAGCCAGCTTCCTCTCCATCACAGTAGCACGTAGTTCATCCACATCAGAACATCTCAGCTAAATGTAGTCACAGAACTTGGCACCCAACACAAGCTGAGCTATTGTCTCCACAACTTTTTTTTTAACTTTTTAAAAATTTTTTATTTTTGTATGTGTATGAATGTACTGTCTGCATGTAGGTTTGTGCACCTGTGTCGTGCAATGCCACGGAAGTCAGAAGAGGGTCTCAGATTCCCCTGGAACTGGAGTTCTCCTGGAATTGGAGTTACAGATGGTTCTTAGCCACCATGTGGGTGCTGGGGATCGAACCCGGGTCCTCTGCAAGAGCAGTTGGTGCTCTTAACCGCTAGGCCATCTCTCTAGCCCGTCTCCACAACTTTTAAACATCGAAGCTGACTTTCATTTTTAGAAAGTAAAGGATTTCACTTAGTGCTATGATTGCATAAGTAATTGTGCTCTTGGTAGTCTTAGGTGGGAATGAAATTAATCATAAACAGAAGTTGAGGACGATACTTCAAATTCCCTCATCACTTCCAGCCCCTTCGCCATGGATCTTCCCCCTCCTGCACAGACAATGACGGTGAAAGTCACTGATCCTCCGTAGGTGATTCTGACATTGGCTGGCCAGCTCCTCCTCAGACAGGAATGTGACTGATGGTTCACTGAGAGAAAAGCTCCATGCCTAAGATGAAGACATTCCTTAGGGAAAGTCAGCATCAGTTATTGGTCATTGGTTAGGGTGCCGGGGTGGCAGCTCTGAATGCTTACTAAGCTCTAGTGCAGCCTATGTTCAGCTGCCTGTGTTGCGATTGCATTGCAGATCTCAGGACAGACCTTCTGCTTTGCCATATTTTGGGGGGGGGGGCTTTAGGACAATTTTATTAGGATTTTAAAGAAAAATCCTCAGGGCAGGCAAGCTGGGAATCTCAGCAGCTGCCTTGAGGGGGTGACTGGAGGGGAGAAGGAAAAAAAAGAGGCCATGAGGCCATGCAGACTAGAGCTTGCATGGATGTCAGAGACATGGCTGACTGGTAGCCACATGGTGGAAGAAGGAAGCTTTAGAGAAAAAAACAAAGAAATACAGGATGCTAGGGCAGCCCAAGTGTGGAAAACGCAGTTAGCTAGGATTTGGAAATAACATACAGTTTGTTTTCAGATGGCATAATTTTAGTATAGGTCACACACACACACACACACACACACACACACATACATTGAAGCAATACAAGTTGGAGGGAACAATAACAACAAAAGAACTGGGACAAAAAAACCTGACTGAAACAGTGAAGTTGTCCCTAAAACAATAAGCCTCTGCTTTGAAAAAAAAAAAAAAAAACACTCTAGAAAGACTCAAAAAAAGATGCAAGACATGTATGGCAGAATGTATGAACTAGGGTTGGGTGGGGGTAGTGGAAAGGGAAATGATTCTAAATTGGATTGAGAAATGATGTGTGATGCATGAAAAAGTTTAATAACAATAAAAATTGTATTTAAAAAATAAAAATAAGTAAAATATTAAAGTTATTCTTGTCCCCTTAAAAAAAAAAAAAGAAAACTCATTTAACATGCCATCTTTATTCCTCTCCACCCTCCCTACTGCTCTACAGAGGACCAGTACAACTGATCTTTCTACTCAGAACCTCCATACAACTTTGAATGCTTGAGTATGGACAGAGTCCCTAATTACACAATTAAAGATGCCATTTCTGTTTCTGTTCCAGAGAGACCCATGGCAATTCTGTCAGCCCCTATCACATACAGAGAAGGGCAGAGCTTGGGCCCACATGTGTTCATGCCAATTTGTAGAGCCCATAAGCCAAACCAGTTCTCTAAAATTGGTTTTGCTAGAGATGTAGCCAAACCCCTCTCTTACCAGGAAATGAAAGTCTTTTATCACCACCTGGGAGGAAAGGGGGGTTCAACCGCCCTGCAGACACAATGTGTGAATGGATACCAAGCTCGGTTCTTAATTTAACAACTTTGAGAATTTATTTTCAATGTTTGTTTCTCAGAAAGAATAACTCATGGGACAGACAGTAGGAAAATAGTTTTAAATACAATAATCATTTTAAAAATGAATATTTAACAGATTCTTTTCAAAGCATAAAGGTCAAACACATGCCAAGTTTATTTTAATTCTATGCATTTCTATAATTTTGCTTATCATTCTATTTAATCTTTTAACTAATTATCTCAAGACTGCAAAATTTGCTTTTGTTTCTTTCTGACTTGAGTCTTTGGCCAAACAAACTTACCCAAAATTTGCAATTGTTTCTTTCTGACTTGACTCTTTGGCCAAACAAACTTACCCTCCTAGTTCCCATTCCCACTACTTTTTAGTTTATCAGATCTTGATGTAAATATTACCTCAATAAAACCTTCTCCAACACACTTTGCTAACATCAACCCCACCCCCACCCCCACACACTCTGCGGCCTTTACTCCTTCCTATAGCACTTGGGCCAGTAGAACTGCTCTAGGTTATTTAATAACTTTATTTACTGTCTGTTTCATCCTTTAAAATATATTTTTTGTTTATTTATATTTTATATGTATGAGTGTTTTGCTTGCATGTATGTAAGTGCACCATGTGAGTGCAATGCCCATGGAGGCCAGAAGAAGGCACTGGATCCCCTGGAACTGGAGATACAGATGGTCATTAGCCATCCTGTGGGTGTTGAGAACCAAACCTCACTCCTCTAGAAGAGCAATAGGTGCTCTTAGCCACTGAGGCTATCTCTCCAGCCCTGTGTTTCTTTCTGATAAAATCCAAGAGGTCAGGAAGTAGCTACTTTATTGAGTCTATAGCTCTATGGCCTGAATCCTGGAAGGCACACAGTAAGCATGGCTGGACTGTAAGTTTCAGCTCTCTCCTCTCTGTTGGAAACAGTGTCCATATGTGATCACAGCTTCAGGTCCTCACCCTTCTCTCCCAGGCAGGCGCTGCCATCTCACATGTTTACCTCTGGGCTCTGAAGACCCTACTGGACTGTCCCCACAGACAGCCACTATTGCTAGTACTGCCTTGCAGCAGCAACTGGTCAGCCAAGTTGTATGTGCCCTGAAGATTAGAGCCAGAGTTGAGCAGAATTCTCTAAGTACTGGGTATGACATACATCAAACAGCTAGTCATCTTCATGTGTGGGAGTCATCTGGGGCCAACCACTGAGCTGAGGGTTCTAGAGCTTTGTGAACAACAAACAAACAAAAACAGAGCAAGGCCTGGGCTGGAGATACAGATGCAGGAGTAGCCAGGTGCAGCAAGACTCCCCAGCCAGTGACCAAACAAACAGCTCGGCCTGTGGCCTGGGCCTGATGCCCTCCTGGAGCTCCGTTCCCATTCCCTTCGCCTGTCCCAGTTCGTACCTTATGACTATTGTCTCCTAATTGTTTCCCTATCTCTTCTTCTCTGGTTCATCCCTGCCTGATTAATTTTCCTGAGGCGCCGTTTTGCTCCAAGTCTGCCACTCTCCAAGCACATTCAATGGCTCCCAATTCTTTGCCATTTAAACTCCAACTTTCCTATTCTGACTTTTCCTGGAGATAAATGCCAGTCTGTCTTCACAACCAATCCTAGGCTGCCTGTTTTGTGCTCTGTTGGAATTTAATGAATACAGCTAAATAAAAACTAGAAGTCACCAGCAAGCTGCCGTGAGTCGTTATCAGTTCCCCTGTTCTACCATTTCGAATTTTGTGGATGAAGATGAACCCCAAGTTAGAGCTAAATAATTTTCTTGTATTTATTAGGCACTCAGGAGGTATGTATTGCTCTGGATGGCTTTGCCAAGATGCAAATTTTCCGAGATTCTTTTTATCCTTTGAGAGACTCTACTACTTTCCCAGTGGGGCAGTTCTGCGTTCCACAAGACACCTGCTGCTAAGAGCCAAACACAGCTGTTCAGGCAACAGAGGAAGCTGGCACTTGCTTGGTAAAAAGCCAAACCGAAACAAGACCTTGCCTGCTGTCTGATGGCAAAGTTCCCAGATTGTCAGCTTGAAATAAGGAGGTGATATGAGGTATTTGATATAAAAGAAAATAAAACTGCCGGAAACAGATATCTCCTCTCTGAAACTGACTTCTTCAATGTACACAGAAAGTGACCAAGCTCAGGATAAAAATAATATTTGTTGTTGAAGAGAAATACACTTCTCCATCCAGGGAGAATCTGCCGCTTACCAGCTTCTTCCTGCCTTAGTGGAGCTTTCTAAGAATAGTCATGAGGATGACCAAAGAGAGAAAGGCGGGCTGTAGGCACAGATGTGGATCAGTATTAAACAGGGAAGAGAAGCAACAGCAGAGGAATGGCAGGGTGGTGGCCAGTGACCCAAGTGCCCTGCATTTCCTTAGAAAATTGGTCACGGCAGTCAGCACAGGGGAGGGCAGGATCGGGATCGGCAGCTGGAGCAGGTCGTCGGGCAACCGAAAGACATTTCCACATTGTCTCAGCATCACGTATAAGGCTGGGGAGGTTGGTCCACTGATAGTCATGTTACTGAGAATCATACAAGTGCATGCAGATGCCCAGGCCTACACATGCAAAATGGCAGATGGCTCAGGCTTATCTGAGGTCAGGGCCACCAATACTTTCTGACCATGTCCAATGGGGTGCTCTAAGTATCCTGCTAAACAAAATAGATTACACTAAACACAGCAGTTTCTTTACTGCAAGGCTTTTGTAAGGCATGTGGTATTTTAATACATGTTGCGCAGAACCTGTCTGATCCCCCAAATTAACTCACTGCAAAACCATTTTTAAGTTCTTTTCTTTTTTTAACAGGGTCTCACTATATAACCCAGGCAGGACTCACATTCGTGACCCTCATGCCCTACTCTCCTTAGTGCTGGGGTTAGAAGTGTGCACCACCACTCTTCCGCACTCTGGCATGCTGCATTTGGCTAGGAACGGTCTCAGAAGTCCATACTGGGATCTGCAGAGCAGCCCTCCAGCCTTGCTGAGGTCTTGGGTCTGCCCTAGTGGGTATAAGACCACTTTTGGAAGGGTCGATTCTAGAGAAAGCCAAAAGGAAACTGAGGGCTTCATAGGTCCTGGATGAAGCCAGTGAAGCATGCAGTGACACAGGGAAGGGACACAGAGGCTGTAGCCATTTAACCAGCAGGGCCCTCTGAGCCTCGCAGCCAGCCAGTACTCTTACAATGCTTACTGAGTCTTCAAACCTCAGTAAGATAAAAGCCTCTATAAATGACCCCCATTGCACAGATAAGAGGATTAAGGCACAGAGTTTGGCAACACACCCAAGGACACACAGCTCATAATGTTGGCTGTTGAATTTGAATGCCCCAGCTCTTTAATACCTCTTGGTGCACCAAGAGGTATTAAAGAGCTGGGGCACCAAGAGGTGTCCTTGGGTGTGTTGCCAAACTCTGTGCCTTAATCCTTTTATCTGTGCAATGGGGGTCATTTATAGAGGCTTTTATCTTACTGAGGTTTGAAGACTCAGTAAGCATTGTAAGAGTACTGGCTGGCTGCGAGGCTCAGAGGGCCCTGCTGGTTAAATGGCTACAGCCTCTGTGTCCCTTCCCTGTGTCACTGCATGCTTCACTGGCTTCATCCAGGACCTACGAAGATATGACAAAGATGAGGTCGCTCTCCAACTGTAAATTGGAGACAACTATTATAGAGGTAATCTCTTATAAAACTGGTAAAACTGCCTTCTTTAATTGACTAATAGACATAGAACTGTGAAAAGGATTACTCTCTGTTCAGAACCAAATATAACACTAAAGTCCTTAAACTATGCGCTTAAGCAAAATATATCAATACAGGAGCTCTGACATCAGTAATGGATTATTCCACCAGGGAGATGTTGGCCAGGGGATCTAAGGCCCCACAAAAGGTAAAGGCTCCTTGCCTCTAAACTGGGATACCTGCAAGAAGAGAGGCAATAAGGCCCTGCTGCTGAAGACCTGGCGTTAACATGGGAAAGATGCATTGAGACCACACATGCAAGTGTACAGATGGCCTCTGGAATACCAGAGAGTGTTACCAAGGGCCACTAAACCAATAAAGCAAATACGGGTCTCCTTGAGTCAAGCAAGACTCCACCGTCAGCACCAGCTACACCTTACCAGCCTGGAAATACTGTGCAGCAGAGGCAGCCATATGCCTGTATATCCCAAATCTAATTGGCTATTGGCTCTCTCCTTGGAGGAATAACCCATGGCTGATGCCACAAGCTTACATCCTCTACAGGTTAGGAGATATCATAAGCCACAGTAAGACCCTGTCATATTTAACAGGAAAAAATGTAGTTCGTGGATCAACATTTCATCTAAACATGTGTCTATACCAAAGTAACCTACCATAACTATTAATGCTGCTTAAGTACCTATATATCTAATTGCTTGTGCTTCATTAGTAGGATCGAAAGGCTATTCCTGGACAGACTGTCAGCCCATGAAAGGAAACAGCCAGAATTGACCAGAATCCAAGACAACAGCTCCAGAGAGAGTGGACTGTTCTGCTTCTCATCCACCTGTGCCCCTTTTCTAAGCCCAGGGAATAATCTGCGGAAGAGGGTGCGTGGTAGAATGTAAGGGCTGCGATTGGGGTGAAGGGTGAAACTACAGCAATGTAGTCTGGACCCTCATTTGATTAACCTGATTGAACATACAACCCCTCACTCCCCGCTGGAAGGTGGGGCTGTGGGTGTTTGGGCACAACAGCCTGCAAATTGGTTTTACATGAAGGATGCTTGTACTCATGGACGATCACTTATAGCTAAAAAATGGGGAAAAAAAAACTGAGAGAGATATGCAGGACGGTCATGGCAGAATGCATGATCTCGGTTGGGGTGGGGGTGGGGGGAAGGGAAGGGGAGATATGCCTGAACTGAATTGGAAAATGATGTATGAAATGCACAAAGCATCAATAAAAACAAAACAAAACAAAACAAAATACCTCTTGGTTATTCATGCTGAAGTGACATTTAGTTGAGAATGTTCTGGGTAAAGGGAAATTATGGTAGAAGATTCACAGCAGTCCAAACAGTGTAAAAACTTAATCATGTGGGCTTACATTCGGACTCTGTTTTCTGTGGACATATGCTGGTGCCTGACTTACCAGTCACTGTGCTAAGCACTGTGAATACACGGGACTTAAAGCCCGCTGCAAAGTGCATACTGAATTAATTCATGGCAACACAGGATGGTTTGGGCTGCTACAGGCGAGGACTAGAGATTGTGGGAGCAGGAGGGGCAGCTGAACAAGCCTGAGATAGCCCTGTGACACTTCATATATGACACTTCCTCTAGATGAAACCTGAGAAGAGGAACAGCTGAGGTGGAAGGAATTCAGGTAGACCAGAACTCCTTGTTTTCATGTGCATTTCAGCAACGGGAGCTCTAGGAAGGCCTGAGCACAGGGTTGGCCCCTCCTCTCGGAGCTTCTTCTCCAGGAGGGACGAGGCTCTGGGGTCTTCCCATCCTCTGCCCAGGCTTAGTACACTGCAATGACTCCTCTTGATACCAGCCAACAGGTAACTTGACCTGGCATGGCAGGATCACGTGCATCCCCAGATCCCATGTGTTCCTCTGCCTTGCCCGGCCCTGCTATGGTGAGGTAGAACCGTGAGCCTAGTCTGACTGATGGGCAACAATTAGCAGTAATGTCTCATTTCTGCTACAGAGGATTTAATTGTGAGTATAAGACATCCCCCCTCCCCAGGGTTCTCTGCAGCATAGCTGAGATGGTCTCATGGCCCAGTTGTTGTTGGTACAAACAGCTACTAATCTCTACCAGCTCAAGTCTTAAGTGGAGCAGAACTTTCCACTGACAAGTAGCACGGAAAAAAAAAAGGCTGATTTGTGGAGCCAGCACAAAGGATTTGGGGGTTGTTGGCCAATTGAGTAAACCAAGGACTTACTCAACACCTGACTCAAACAGTTGCAGAAGACAATGGTATAGCCATTAACAGGTGTTCCAATGAGAGCAATAAACAACTGACCTCTGTACAGTGTTTCATATGGTGCATGTATTTGTGTGCAGGTGAATGTGTCCATGCATGTATGTGGAGGTTAGAGGACAACTTCAGGTGGCTGCTGACCCTCAGATGCTGTCCACCTTGCTTTTCTGAGACAGGTTTTCTCATTGAGACCTGAGGCTTGCCGGTTAGGCAGGCGAGGCTGGCTAACCAGAAAGCCTTGGAGATCTGCCCAACTCTACCTCCCCCTCACTGAGATGACAAGTCTATTTCACCACATCTGGCTTATAATTTTTAGTTAATTATTTCCTTTTATCTGGATGAGTGTTTTGCCTGCGTGCATGTAAATGCACCACACGAAGGCATCGTCCACAAGAGCCAGAGAGAGCATCAGATCCTGGAGTTACGGAGTTATAGAGGGTTGTTATATGCCATGTGGGTGCTGGGAATGAAGCCCAGGTCCTCTGCAAGAACAGCAAAGCTAGTGCTCTTAACCACTGTGTCATTCTTCGAGCCCCAACATCCAGCTTTTACTAAGTTCTGGGGATCAAATTCAAGTCTTCATGCTTACATAACAAGTACTTTATTAACTGAGCTATCTCCCCAGACCCATGTTTTATAATTTTCAAGGTACTTCATGAACATAGTTTAATTAACTCCTAAAATCACAATAAGGTTATCATGTCCTCATAGACACTTTAGAGTGTTGTGTGGTTTCCCACCTCCCCTCCCCGAGTCATGACTATGTGCATTAGTCCATTTCCTGTTGCTGTAACAAAATAACTGAAACTGGATAATTTATAAGAAGAGAAGTTTATTTTGCCATAAAGTTCTAGAAGCTGAAAAACAGAAGACCTTGAAGCAAGACTTTTTTTCTCCTTTAATCCCATGGTGGGAAGTAGATCTAGTGGGTCTGTGTGGAAGAGATTAATCGTTTTAACAACCCACACTCATTGTAACTAATTCCATCCCACAAAAGTAGAACTCATTCCTGTGAGGAAGGTGTTAATCTCTAGTCATCCTTTAAAGGAATATCCCCCAGTATTGCCTCAATGGCAACCAAGTTTTCATGTGAGTTTTGAGGGGACAAACTTTCAAACCAAAGCACAATGGCTTCAGACCACCTGATGCCACTGTCAAGGACTCTGTGAGGCAGAGGAATGACATTAGAAGCCCCACACTTCATCCTCAGAGTTGGCTAGGTGGAATTACTAAGCTGTCTTAACTCTACCCCTTGTATAAGGGCCCCAGTTCAGTACTGCCTTCCAGTGAGGATATATAATGGCACACATCGTAGACACCAGAAAACATGTCCAATGTCTATTTAGCTCACTCAGAATAATCTCACTGCCATTGGATTACAGCTTTTCACAAAGGAAACACAGTACGAACTGAAGATTTTCTTTTTTTGTTTGTTATTTTGGTCTTTTGTTTGTTAAGACAGTGTCTACTTGTAGCCCCAGCTGGTCTGGACCTCACTATATAGACAAGGTTGGCCTTGATCTCATAGAGATCTGTCTACCTCTGCCTCCTGAGTGCTAGAATCAAAGGCACACACCATGAAGCCCAACTAAGATACTCTTTTTTAAAAAAAAGTCTTAAATAGTTTATTATTTTTCTTTTACGTGTACAAGTGTATTGCTTGCATGTAGATGGGTGTACCCGTGTGGTGCAATGCCCATGGAGGTCAGAAGAGGGCAATAGATCCTCTGAAACTGGAGTTATGGAGTTATGGACAGTTAGTGCCCCTCCCCCTCGTGTAGGTGCTGGGAACTGAACCCAGGACCTCTGCAAGAATAGTCAGTGCTCTTAATCTCTGAGCCATCTCTCTAGCCCCATTAAAAAGTATTTTCATTGGGAGGCAGAGGCAGGTGGATCTTTGTGAGTTCAAGCCCAGCCTGGTCTACAGAGTGAGTTCCAGGATAGCTGGGGCTACAGGGAGACCCTGTCTCAAAAAGACAAAAAGAAAAAAGTATTTTTAAAGTATTTTATTACTGTTAAAATACAATTCATGTTTACTGTAGGAACTGTGAAACAATAGCCAATTATGGTGGCACAAACCTGTGGTCCCAGTTCCTGTAGGAGGCTAAGTTGGGAGAAGCTTTCGAATTGATGAGTTAGAGCAGCTGGGCGGCAAGGAGGGTGGGGAGGGGGATCGGAGGGAAAAGGGGAAAAGAGAAAAAGGGGAAAAGGGGAAGGGGAAGGGGAAGGAAAGGAAAAAGAAGGGGAAGAGGGAGGAGGAGGAGGAGGAGGAGGAGGAGGAGGAGGAGGAGGAATGAGAAGAAGGGGAAGGGGAAAGAAAGAGAATAAAATGATAAAACGGAAACACAAAGACCAGGGCTACAATTCGAATTCACACGTAAACCCCATGACCTGTGAAATTTGCTGTCACAGTGTTAGGCTTGCCACACACCTCCCTGCTCCACTTTGTAGAGCTGGTTACCCTGTGTAGTAAGCTGATTTTATAATATGAGATTGTGGACATTTACCCACACTAGTTACTAGCATATGGCATGACAGGTGGCTGTACAGCCCTGCCACACTGTGTCAGCCAAGCCCACTATTGGTAATGGACAAGCCTGTAGTTTTCTAAGACCAACTTGGACAGATAAGGCTGTGATGAACTGCTTGGCCTACACATCTTTATGAGTGTCCTTGAGCCAGGGTATGTGTCCAGCTGTATAGGTGAACCCCACTGTCTTTACCTTTACCTTCATTGGACATAGGGTCTGTTTAGGATTCAGTTAGGTGTTTCTCTAGGGCACAGTAGGCATTTTAGTAGAGAGAACTTAACATCGGAGACTGATTTACTAGGCATTGGAAAGCTGGGGGAAAACAAAATGAAGACACTGATATAGCTCAGAATAACTTCGGGAAGCATGTCCCACTCAGAGCTGGACCAACAGAAGAGTAGAGCTGGGATTGTTAGTGTTGGTTAGTGTATTTTTGATAACTTAATGGTTTATAAATGATAAACCTGATTTTAGATTGAACCAAGATGGCCTTCAGAACAGAACACAAATTACTACTGATTTTTCTTTGTATGGCTTCATCTGTGCCAAGCCCTCTGTAAGCAGATGGGATGGGTTATCTCAGTTCTTACTTTACAGATAGAGATAACTGAGGCTTAAAGCAGTGAAGGAACCTGTTCAAGGTCACAGCTTCCCAACTGTCAGGTGGGATTTTATATCACATCTCTGCACATTCACCCAATCCCCTCTGTTGTTTTGATATCCCTTTATCATGGGAATGAATACTATCCCAGAGGTGGGCAGAATCTTGTACTTTCTTTACTCTGTGAGACCACTTGTCTAAGGCTATGCTGTGTCATGAATGTTAGTACTTCAAAAGCCAAATACCTACTAGAGGGCTAAAAGGGACTCTTGTCTCCACATACTGATCTCTAGCAAGCAAACACAGCACAGCACCATGGAATCACAGAGCTGCATGGAAGACCCCGTCAAGGTGATTAGGTCTCTCAGGGACATTTCAGTGAATATGTGCCTGGCATCTGCTTGAACACTTTCATGGCCTCTGATAGTCACAATGCAAAGCAGCTCACTCTCTACATCTAATGTAAAAGTTCTTACTTGAAGATAGCTGAAATCTATTTCTCTCTGATGCCTGGATTGGTTGATTGATTGATTGATTGATTGATTGATTTGCAACAGGTCTCCCTGTAACCCCACCTGGCCTGGAATCTCTATGTAGCCAGGCTAGCCATGATCTCACAGAGATCCACCTGCTTCTCTTGAGTGCCAGGATTAAGGGTGTATGCCACCATACCTGGCTTTCCTGTCAGTTTTTTTTATTTTGCCTTCCTGAATGACTTGAAGGTAGCCATCAAATCACTTCTTCCTGAGTGGTGATGAGGTGCTCACATCTCCTGTAGGTAGCAAAAACCTTAAATGCTATGGCAGAGCAGGTGACCACAGCTTGTGGACAGAAATCAGTATACTACTCCATAAGGCATGAGTAGAAGGAGGCTGCTTCATAGTTAAGAGCATATAATTTTTATTTTTTAACATTTAATTTCTTTATCTTGTGTGTGTCTGCACACATGCTAGGCCATTCTTGCGAAATCGGAAGGACAACTTCATAGTCGATTCTTGCCTTCTGCCATGTGGATCCTGGAGATGGAACTCAAGTCGTGACAAGTGCTTTTACCCACTGAGCCTTCACACTGGACCCAAGAGTCTACATTTTAGTCAGGCAAATCTGACTTCAACTCCTGACTCAATTGTTTCTTAGTCGTGATTATTAATTAGCTCTTTGACTTTGAGCAGGTTGTTTAGGAAACCTAAAGTCTTCCTTCTGCTCTGTTGCTTTTGATTGTTCTTACAATGCTTTCTGGGGGCATTGACCAGCTGCTCCATTTTGTGGGTGCCTACCTGACAGTGGTATAAGGATTCAGTCAGGTGCAATCTGAAGGGTGTTCACCAAAGATGCAAATTTGACTCTTATCTAAATGGCCTCTTAGCTTAAGGCTCTGTTTTAGTTATACAATAGGTAACTCTCTATGATTCAGGAGCCACTGAAAAACAAAATAAGGCATGTCACATCTGAAGTGAGAAGAACTGAATTCAAGATCCTGTTCACCTCCTCACTCTGTGTCTTCGGTGACTGAGCCTTGGATTCCTGGTTTATAACATGTACTCACATAAGGAAGCCTGTGGTCAGTGCCCACCACAAAGTATTTTAGGGTCGATTAGAAGCAGCAGAGTAGAACAGAGTTCTGAAAATCATGGTTATGAGATTTTTTTTTTAAATGGTGACCAACAGAGTGAGACATATAGATGCCATTTGTGAAAAGATTAAAGCAACCACATACAATATTGTAACACACATGCAAAGTACACACATCTAGTGCACCATCATGATTCTGTTCAAGAGAAAGAGAATAAAAATGAGTTGGGAGTTAAGAGGGATCAATAAATAGAGATGAGAAGTTGGCAAGATGGCTCAGTGGGTAAAGCTACTTGCTGCCAAGTCTGACAGCCTGAGTTTGGTCCCTGGGGCCCACAAAGTGGAAGGAGGCAGCTGACTTCTGCAAGTTGTCCTCTGATCTCCACATGTGCACTGTGGCATCCATTCCCCCCAAAATATAAGTAAAAGTAATTAAAAAAATAAAACTATAAAAAAGAAGGGGTTGAACACACTTAGAGATAAGTAATATATAGCCAGTGGCATTTCCCCTACCTTCCCATGGTTAGTCTGAGAAGCTGCAGAGATCTTGCATATGAAAACAAAAGTCCATTTTCTCTTCCCACCAAGAGCTCCATGTTGGATGAAGGAACTGAACAGGGATGGAAATTTCTATAACAGGAAGCTGTCACAGGGCGGCACCATGAAGCTGTCACAGGGTGATACCATGAAGCCTTGCCCTGGAGTGAGATGACATTGGAGTCCTCACACAGGAGACACCACCTGATGGCATAGCCAGGACATAGCAGTCTCTTTCCATGGATCCACTGAGAGCAGTCCACTGGGGCCCTCGGAAGAAGAGACCCAGGCAGACGGGCGCCTCAGCAGCCTCCACTCGTCATGACATCAGATTTCAGGACCTGGTGCTCTTCATTTTGGAGAAGAAGATGGGAAGCAGTCGCAGAGCCTTCCTCATGGAGCTGGCCCGCAGGAAAGGGTTCAGGGTGGAGAATGAGCTCAGGTAGGACAGCCCTGGTCATGTAGTAAACTTGTAGGGGCCTTGAGGACAGCTTCACGGAACCCAAGGAGTTAGCTAAGAAAGACAAGAGGGGTTGGGGCTAACTGAAATTATGTAGAAACTAGTTGACCCCTGAAGATAAGATTTTTTAAAAAACTGGCCTCTCGTGTCTCTGAGATGACTTACCCAGGGAGATCAACAGAAAACTAGTCAGAAACTTTCATCCTGAAACCACTCAATTTCATTCTTGACCAAACAGAACCAATGCCATTGAGTTTATTTATTTTTTTTAATTGTTGCTTTGGAGCAGGAAAGGTGGTTTGATATTCTGTCTCTTACGTACACGCCTGGCTGTGCTAAGGTAAACAGAATCTCCAGTGAGGAAGGCTGAGATGGTTTGCCGTTGGCACCCAAGTGCGGCTTTGTAGTGTTTTCCAAAGAGTGGTCCTCATGGGCTGCAGGGAGGGCTGTTGGTTACAGATGCAGTGACAGCTTCTCCGGGATGACAGTTGCCACCCTGGTGTGAATCTGATCAAAGCCCAAGCACAGAGGTAGATGAAGGTACTATTTGGACCACATAGACCACTACCACTTGTACTCATTAATCTACTCACAGTAAGCAGCAGTTGGCCTTGTTTTTCTAACTCTTCTCTAAGTTCTTCACTGTCTTGAAACAATGAGGAGAAACAAAGAGATCCAAAAAGCATGGTGACTGACAGGATGGCCACAGACAGAGAACTGCCATGGCCGGTGGAGGGGCGGGAGCTCAGGATCCACGAAATTCACTGCTTGTGATCCTGCAAGGAGTAGGTGGACCACAATTTTGTCAGAGATGATAAGAATTTTATGTGGTTTTCTGATTTTTATGTCTTTGAGATTTGAAAAGAAAATTGTCAAGCATTTCTTGCTGCTTCAAATTGTTGGGGAGTTATATTTCCAAAGTTAATAATCGGGCATCTTAAATTCCATGACACAAAAGGGGGGGGATTTATTCTTTTGCTAACATGTCCCTTGAGTTCGTGACATACACTCTCTTTTTATTGCTGTCTGTCCTCCTCCTCCTCCTCCTCCTCCTCCTCCTCCTTCTTCTGTCCTTGCAATCACTCTCAGTCTCATTTACTAACATCCTTTCTATAAAATCCTATATTTCATCTCACTTTTTGACTGCACCTAATCTTACAAATTTACATAAAATATTAATGTTAGGAGAGGAAAGATTAGGCATGTAAAGAGGGGAAAAAAAACATTTTAAGACAAATTGAAAAACAGAAAGCCTTGGAAAATATGGAACTGGTTTCCAAGGTAAAGAAATCTGTCTAGCAAGGGCCAGCCAGGAAGCAGGAGCCATGAGGCCAGGATCCCACTTACTCAGTAAGCTCTCCAATGAGGTGTCCAAGCCCCTTGATGGAGACCCGTTGACTCGGTAACTAACAAGGCAAAGTGGCTAAGGCAGGTGCTTTAGCTGATGATGGAAACTGAAGTAAAGCTGTGCCCCAGATGCTGGCCGCTAGGATCATGCCAGCTGCTCAGCGACAGAGGAAATGGGTGCCCGCGAGCAGACCCCTCTGTGTCTGTGATTGGGCAAAGATCTCAGGCTGACAGAGCAGACACATTACATGCACATGTGCTCTATAGAGAAAAGGAAACCACAGGAAGGAGAAGTCCCAGCTCTCTAACAGAATTTCTGTACCTAGATACACATGCATTAATTACCATAGAGAGATATCTCTAAATAAGAAATCCAGAGACTTTGGGTCCTGGCTCTGACCCCTTTCCTTGGGGCAGGGTGTGCTCTTTCCTCCCTGACCTGAGGGTCCAGATCAGTGTCCTATCCGATGTCATGTTGAAATAAGAGTGGATGCCAGAGTCCTTTGATAACATCACAGTTGTACAGATGGAAAGTATGATTGTTTTCTTGTTCATTAGTTCATCCATTGACCTATACAGCAAAACCCAAAGAAGGCTGTCTCTCCATGGTATGAAGTAGGTCAGATGACGAGGGATTGGAGCGAAGGTAGGAAGGATGCCATCAAAACATTCGAAGTGGTCATTTGTGGGGAGGGGAGATAGCAGGAATATTATGGATGTTCTTATTTTCTGTGTCTTCAAAATTTTTTTTACAATAGACATACAATTTTAAAAGAAAAAATGAAGACGAGGCCCACAAGATGGCTCAGGGGTATTTGCTACCAAGCCTGGCGATCTGAGTTCAATTCCTGGGAACCACATGGTTGGTAGGAGAGAACCAATTTCTTTTTTTTTTTTTTTTCTGTATTTTTGAGACAGGGTCTCCCTGTAGCCCCAGCTGGCCTGAAACTTATTTTGTAGACCAGGCTGGCCTTGAACTCACAGAGTCCTCCTGCCTCTGTCTCCTGAGTGCTGGGAGAGAACCAATTTCTGAATGGTGACCTCTGCCCACATGCCATGGCACATACGTGTGTGTCCACACACATGTGCATAAACACACAACAAATAAATGCAAGTTTTAATTAAAATAGCAAAAAAAAATCTTTTTTTAAAAGAAAAGAAAGGGCACCTCTAGGGCTGAGAAGCTGGCTCAGCAGGTGAAGGCACTCGCCGTGCAAGTGCTTGGACCCAGGTTCATTCTTGGAAACCACATATAGGAGGAAGGAGAGGATAAATCCACAAAATTGACTGCTACCTCCATATGTGCACCATGGTGCAAACATAGGCTCATGCGTGCACACACACATACACAATAAAAACAAACAAACAAATAATAAATAAACTTCTTTAATAGCCATGGCTATATCTCTCTTTCTTAGTATATAAAATTCCAGTCAGGCAAGGAGGATGCTGTGCTCTGAAACAAGCGGCAGCAGCTCCAGCGCACTCATGGCTGCCAAGAGAATAGGGTTCGCTTCCTTGCTTCCTCCCTTACCTGGGCTCCTCGATGCACTGCCTGCTCTGGAGTGGTTCCATTCTCTCCAATATATATGTATTCAAGAGGAACTTCATTAATATTTATGTTATATTGCAAACGACCCCAGGAAGCTGGTCCCTAAAATGTAAGTGAGAAGAGGTCCCTTGATGCACTTTTACACATTGAAGAAAAAGATACTGCATTGACCTATGACCAGCACCCTAGATTTTAGAGCACTTTACCATCTTTGACTCACCTGAAATCAGCTCAAAAAGGACCAGAATCTAGCATTTGATACACTCTTATTTCATTCTAAGTTCCCACATCTGGAACTATTTGAAAGCTCTCATCTGTCATCTGCCATTCTCTATAAACACATTCAAAGAAGTCCCCTGTGTCTTGGACCAAATCACCAATGTTGAGGTGGAAGAAGCTGTAACCAGGAAGGATGGTGTTCCATATTTATAATGAACTAGCAGTTTCATACTTGATAAATTCTATTGCAACCCCCCCCCATAGAACACTCTCATCCCACTGAGTCTTCCGCAGCTTGCCTACGATGGAAGACACTGTCTTTCTGAAAGCAAGACTCGGCATCACACCATCACAAAGTGTTCCTTTAGTACCAACTCTGTACAGTATTAGTCAGGCTCCAGAAATAGAAAACTGTAGATGATGTAAGTCTTGAAAGCAAGGAGTTCACAATGGGACCAGACAGTCAGGTATGGTGCCTCTGCTGTCATTGTTAGTTTCTCTCCTGTGGCTCTGATCAAATACCTGCCAACAGCAAATCGAGGAAGAATGACTTTATTTGGCTCACAATCCCAGGTCAGTCCACGGGGGTGGGGGGGTGGGGAGGGTGTCACAGCAGGAAGAAGCTGGCTTTTGCGCCTCTGCCCCTGGCTTTCAGTCTTGGATTGTTTCCATTTAGCGTCTCTAACCTGGCTGCCTGTACTTTCCGTCTGTCCCATTTGCCATTTGCAGTGTGAGTCCTCCCTTCCTCATTATCCCAAAGCTCCTAGGAATCTCACAGTAGCAAACCCCATTTCCCCCCTGAACGTTGATAAAGATTTCCTCCTTCATCCAACTCTAGCATGGTTTCCAGAGGTTTAAGAGCAATTCCCAAGGATGATCTCCTTCAGAACGCCTGCCTGAGACAGAGCATGGTTGCCAGGAGAATTCAGGGTTTGTTCTAGCCAACACTCAACAGTGGGAAGAGGCATCTTCCACTTGGAAATTTGCTTTAAAAAGCTGAGACTAAATCCTTTCTCTGCCCTTTTGACATGGGAATCTTTTAACCACCCAGATATAGCTTCTCTCTCATTGAAATGCAGAGATTCAAAGAGATAGCTCTTACTTCCAGTCTGCAGAAGAGATTCAAAGAGATAGCTCTTACTTCCAGTCTGCAGAAGATGAGAGTCTAACTTTAGAGACACCCTGCAAGTTGCCTTGTTCCTGCTACCCCTCTTCCCCATGGCAGGCATCGTTGCTGAGTAGTCTGTTCTTACTGCTTTGACAATGTTCTATCACTTCAGGTTTCTGGTGTATGAACTCAAACTACTCAAAGCCACTGTTTGCAAAATAAACTGAGAACCAAATGGAATAGATGGGGGCCTGCTGTAGAAAATCATCCTGAACGTCTCAGTCCCAGGCCCCACTCCACCAGGTTTTCTTTGCTTTTTCTCTCTATATGCTCCAGTATTGAGTGCTTTCTCGCCACTCTGCTTCTAAAGCCCAACTCCTCCTGAAGAGGACTGGCTCCCTGGAATGCAGTGGGATTCACTGCTTAGCAGGAACTCCCAGATCACCATCTTACCCAGTAACCCCTCCCTGACTGTCTAAGGCTACCAGACAGACCCCCAACCTCAGAACTTGGACAATTGTCTTTTGAAAATTTTTTATTTTATTTTACTTTATGTGTTTTGCCTAAATGTATGTAAGTGCACCCAGGTCATGCAGTGTCCACAGAGGTCAGAAGAGGACATTGGATCCCTTGGAACTGGAGTTACAGATGGTTGTTATCCACCATCTAAGTGCTGGGAACCGAACCCAGGTCTTCTGTAAGAGCAGCCATTACTCTTAACTGCTGAGCCATCTCTCTAGCCCCTTTTTGTCTTTTTGAGATAGGGTGTCCCTGTAGCCCCAGCTGGCCTGGAATTCTGTGTAGAGCAGGCTGGTCTTGATTTCACAGAGATCTTCCTGCCTCTGCCTCCTGAGTGCTGGGATTAAAACCATGCATCACCCACCGGGACCCAAGGAAGGAAAGGCAACTCTAACCTAGACAGGAGTGGCTCAAGATGAGGTGAACTCAGAAGAGGGGGTGAGGGATACAGGATCAGGACCCATATTATCTAAATTTGCATTTCTTAAAAAATATTTTATTTTTTCTTTTTATGTGCATTCCTGTATTGCCTGAATGTATGTAAGGGCACCCATGTCATGTAATCCCTGAGGAGGACAGAAGAAAGCATCAGATCCCCTGGAATCAGAGTTACGGGGACTCTTGTCAGCTGCCATTGGGTGCTGGGATTTGAACCTGGTTTTCTGCAAGAGCAGTCCCATCATCTCTCCAGCTCCCAGATTTGCATTTCTTAAATTATCTGTGGCAAAGAGCCAGTTTACAAAAAGAACACTTAAATCAATGATTTTATTTAAGAATAAGCAACAAAATTATTGCAGTGCTGTCAGATTACAAAGTTTCTAAGTACTAATCCCAAAATTCTGCTTCTTGCTTCATTGAGACCCAGTGGCCAGCTGTGTTGAACACTACATGATACTTTATCGGTCTTGTTCCTTTGACATTTTTGTTCTTTTTTTTTTTGGTCTTTTCGAGACAGGGTCTCCCTGTAGCCCCAGCTGTCCTGGAACTCACTCTGTAGACCAGGCTGGCCTTGAACTCACAAAGATCCGCCTGCCTCTGCCTCCCAAGTGCTAGGATTAAAGGCATGCACCACCATGCCCGGCTGACATTTTTGTTCTTATGCTTTGCTTGTTGCTCGATGAGCAGGAATTGGAAGCTTAAATCCCAGTCCTCCTTCACAAGAGAGGCATCACCCATGTCAAAGAAAAAAAGCTCTTACCACCAGGGAATTAAAGAGATGGTTTATTAAAGAGGCTAAATAATGACGCGACTGTGTCTGGGAACATTATTATCTAAGGTCTCGCTTTAATACCACATCCTGTGAGGCAGCTGGACTTTTTATAGAACAAACAAGAAAGTCAACAAATCAACACGCTTTCTAGTACATTGGTAGGTACACTTGTAGGTGGGTGTTATCAAGGCCAGGAGAATTCTGTCCCATGGGCCTCAGAGGCTGACTGAAGACATTCTTAGCCTCTCGGTTTGGTGGAGGCAATTTTGTGTGTAACACATCCTAAAGGTTAGTCTGTTAGTTGAAGTATGTGATCTCAAGGTGGGCAAGGGAATGGTTATTTGGGGATAAAGACAGCCAAGATACATGGTAAATAAACTCCAGACCTATAACATTCTAAACTTCCAGTGAGTTAACCAGCCTTGTATCAGGTTGAAGGTGCAAGTGTTTTCCTTTGAACTTTCCTTCACACCCACAAAGCTGCTTGTGTGATGTAAGAAGCCTATGCAGGGTCTCACCCATGGCTGGGAGCTGGGACATGCCCATATGGTCTCAGCAAATCCCAGGTAAAAAAATGGGGATTGGAGGCCAGGGAGGTGAGTGTGGTGGAAGTGTGGTAAGAAAGGATGGTGAAGGGAAGACTTAAAAGTTGAGTGACAGACTCATCTTCAACATACCCTTCCCTAGAAGCTTTGACAAAATCTGTTTTGTATAAATGTGTGGCCTGGGTGTGGTGGGCACATGCCTTTGATTAACCACACTATGGGAAGCGAGCAGGTGGATCTCTATGAGTTTAGGCCAGCTAAGGGCTACATGGGAGACCCTTCAAAACAGCAACAAAAACGGACAAAGACAAAAAAACTAAGTTAATGTTTTGTACTTATTCAATATTATAAGCGAATAATAACATATTACTAGGTATAAATTGATACACATACAAATACAGCAAATTGGATCCCAGGGAAAAGTCTGGATGGCTAACATAATTTCTTATTATTAATGGTTTGTGTGTTGCCTGAGTTTTGACATA
The DNA here is from genome assembly GCA_009823505.1 of Rhizomys pruinosus. NCBI lineage: Eukaryota > Metazoa > Chordata > Mammalia > Rodentia > Spalacidae > Rhizomys > Rhizomys pruinosus. The sequence goes on along the minus strand of VZQC01003481.1, from coordinate 40,357 downwards.
TACCTTTCTGGAAATGTTAATGAATAAATATTTTTGGAATTAAATAGGCCTAAGTTAGGGAAGCAGTTACCAGTATTTCCCCAGCCCCTATAAAATCTTGTCTGGGCCGGGCCGTGGTGGGCACGCTTTAATCACTAGCACTTGGGAGGCAGAGGCAGGCGGATCTTTGTGAGTCAAGGCCAGCCTGGTCTACAGTGATCCAGGACAGCTGGGGCCACAGGGAAGCCCCTGTACTCAAAAAGCCAAAAAAAAAAATCTTGTCTGACCCCAACTTATTCCTGTCACCCAGATGGCTTCAGTTTCAACCTCCAGCCTGTCTTGTGGCACCAGCCTCAGGTTTCACCTGTTATCCATTTGGACCTCCTGCACCCTGAGGTCTGGCCCTCCTGAAAAAACTTCAATTCTGTCTCTACCTTTCCCCAAAGAGATGCAACTTCTTAACTTCATATTGCCAGGGTTCGACCTGCTTCTCTCTTGCTTTCCTTTCAAATGGAGCAGGAACCAGACTCACTAAGCTCATCTCACTCCAGGTCTATCACTACACTGTCCTAAGCAGCTTCCTCTGTATCCCTACCCCAGCTCTCTCCCATTTGAAGCATTGCATGTACAGTTTGGCTTTTGAAGATGACACTGTAATGCTGTCAGTGTTCTGCTTACAAAAACTTTCATTGTCTTGAAAACTCTGAAAAATAAGAGCCAACACCTGACTAACACAGCCCCTTTCCCATGCCATGCCAAGCCCTACTTTAAGGACAATTTCATCTTCCATCTTCTCCGAGCCTCTGTTTTCCATTGACACAACAGTCTTGCTAGTAGTGCCTGGTCTTTCTGGAACCCAACATGTGATATAGCCCCACTGTTGCTTCACTGATTAAAACAGAGAGGATTCCCTTTTGTGGAGGCCCATGGAACACTCTGAAACCTTAAGGACAAAAGAGAGCTTCTCATTTTGAAAACTCCGTTTAGCTGATAACTTTGCCTTCCATTTCCAGTGACTCTGTCACCCACATTGTAGCAGAGAACAACTCAGGCTCAGAGGTTTTGGAGTGGCTCCAGATACAGAACATCAAAGCCAGCTCTGAGCTAGAGTTCCTCGACATCTCCTGGCTGATTGAATGCATGGGAGCAGGGAAACCAGTGGAGACAACAGGAAAACACCAGCTCCTCGTACGTGTCCTCGTCGGTGGACGGCCACTGACCTGTTGAATCCACAGACCCGGGTTGGACCTCAGATTCTCTCCTCACCAAGTCACTTAGCTCTGTTGAGCTTCCATTTCCTCCTCTGTCATGCAACAGTGATGCCCATCTCAGGAGTTGGCACAGAACCTGGAATAACATACATGTAATGCACACACAGTGCTGACATGTTATATGCATGAATAGATGTCAAATATGAATAACACACATGTAATGCATGCACAGTGCTGACGTGTCATATGCATGAATAGATGTCAAGTATTTTTTAAAATATTTTATTTATTGTTTTTATTTTATGCATATGAATGGACAGTCTGCATGGGTTTAAATGCACCCTTGTTGTGTAATGCTCATGGAGGTCAGAAGAGGGCGTTGGATTCCCCTGGAACTGGAGTTAAGGAGAGTCATTAGCTGCCATGTGGGTGTAGGGAATCAAACCCAGGTCCTCTGTAAGAGCAGCCAGCACTCTTAACCTCTGAGCCATCTCTCCAGTGTCAATAGCAACTATTTTTATGAATGCATTCATATGCAGATATTTCAAAGTACTTAAAGAGCACTACATTTTGGCAGCCAGAAATGTAGACATTTCTAATTTTTCCACCAGGATCATTTAAGAAAAAAATTTAAAATTTCAGTTCTTTTTTTAAAAAAACTTCTGTTTATTTATTCTTATTTTATGTGTATCTGGGTCCTGCTTGCATGTACTTAAATGAACCACATGCATGCAATGCCCAAGGAGGCCAACATAGGGCACCATATCTCCTGGAACTGGAGTTATTGATAGTTGTTAGCTGCCATGTAGGTGCTGGGAGCCAAACCTGGGTCCTCTGCAAGAGCAGCCGGTGCTCTTAAACTCTGAGCCATCTCTCCAGCCTGATTTTAAGTTTCATTTTTATTTTATTTATTTATTTTAACATTTTAATTAAAGTTTTGTGCATTTCATACATCATTTCTCATTTCAATCTAGACTCATCTTACCTTCCATGCCTACCACCCCACCCGAGTTCGTGCACCTGTATCTTTTTGATTCTTTTCAAAGTTTTTTAAAGCAGAGGATTATTGTTCTTGGGGGGACTTTACAATTTCAGTCTGTTCCCTGTCCCAGTTCCTCTGCTGTTGTAGTTTTCTCTGATGTGTATTGCTTCAACATATGCATATATATATATATATATATATACACACATTACACCTATATTAAACTTATATCATCTGAATACAAACCATCATTTTCATATCATATTTCAGGATTCACATTTTTTTTCTTTTTAAATTTATAGTATTCTAAAATATGCCTATGTATCCTCCATCCATATATCAAGATTACAAAGTCTAAAAATAAGTGGTGGGTTAATTCTAGAGCCTGTTAAAGGATTTACATTATAAGAGCACAGTTGCTTTCAGGGAAAGGGGTATATAATGTTGATGTCACTCAGTTTGCCTTACAACTCAGTGCTGGGTGCTAGGATCCACAAAGGAGGGGTACCATTTGTCATTAATTTTAAGTTCTTAATTCCAAGTCCTTGACCAATAATTCTAGAACCTTTTGGAAAAGGGTTTGAACCATACAGTCACAAATTTACCCAGAAAAGGAAAATGATAATTTAATGGGTAGTTCTATTCTTGTGGTTTTAAAAAGAATACATGGGGCTGGAGAGATGGCCTAGCGGTTAAGAGCGCCACCCCTCTTGCAGAGGACCTGGGTTTGATCCCCAGCACCCACATGGTGGCTGAGACCCGTCTGAAACTCCAATTCCAGGAGAACTCCAGTTCCAGGGGAGTCCAACACCCTCTTCTGACCTCCGCGGCGTTGCACGTCACGGGTGCACAGACTTGCATGCAGACAATACATTCATACACATACAGAAATAAATAAAATAAAAAAAGTTTTTAAAAAGAATACATGTCCCATGTATGAAATACAGCAATGAAACTCATTATCTTCTAAAGTTTCTATATACTAATATAAAGAAAAATAATTCATGTCAATGATAGGAAATTAAAATCTTAGAGATACAGGCAACAAAACTTGAGTCACCGATAATTTTACCCTCTTTCTAGAGACAAATGTCTCTAAACTGCTTTCAAATAAATGCCTCCTTTGTATATTTATGAATACTTATATTTATATATTTATTATCATTCAAAATGGATGCTCATGCATTTGTGTAGGTGAGAGGAGACTCTTCCTCCAGCTCCATCCCAGACCCAGAGAAGACTCCACCACTTGCTGTTCAGAAGATCTCTCAGTATGCTTGTCAGAGAAGAACCACTTTAAATAACTGTAACCACAGATTCACGGTAATGAGACTTTACCTCAAAATCCAGGGCAAAAGCTTCTTCCTGTGAGTTACAAGCTGAGTCATGATTTTTTTGTTCTGGAAATCTGAGACTGCTTCTTCACTTCTACCTAACCTGACCCCTAGCTCTTGTTTAGGTGGGTCTCTTTCTTTCATAGACATGGAAGAATGCATTTGGATTAGTCTATAGAGATAGTAGATACTATTTATTGAGTGTCATAATTAATGAGTACATTTGTCAAAGGCAAATACTCTGAAAAACTAAATAATAGAATTAGTCCCAAATGTAGTACAAATGGATGACATAGAAATAGCAAAAATGTACAGCCAGGCTTTGAGGGGGGAGCCAACAGAGGCAGAGTCGGCAGACATGGACTCCAGCCTGATGTTAATTAGAACGGCCATGTTGATTCCTCTCTTTGAGCCTTAGTTTCTCATCTAGACAATAACAAGTTAACTAGAACATCTGTAAAGCCCCAGCCCCTAACAAGCTCCGAGCTGCTTGGTGGTTAGGGTTCACCTGGGTGGAGCATTCAGTAGAGTATCAAACACAGAGGCTCTTGCCTCAGCTTTCAAGGCACATCCGTGAGGAAGGTCAGGAAACTGCAGCTACTGGGCCACAGCTGCTGCTTCTCTGCCAGTAAGGCAAACATGTCTCACCTCGAATAACCCTGGTTTTACAAAGACTGTGTGATCTCACAAGCCCAGGCTAGGCACTGGCTATGTTTTGTGTATATGCTAAGAGATGATGATGTCAGGGGATCATGGCTGAGCCCTGAGCACCAGGCTGCTGGGGAAGACGGTAAAGGGATGTGCCAAGTCACAGCCAGTGGGACACCATGAGCACCCATCAGTGCCTGGTTACAGTGTTCCTAAATGCCCAATGGTGCTGAAACTCAGTTTCCTCATAATGTACTCCACACCCCTCTTTCCAGATCAACTCCAGTGTTCCCACAGGGGAGGGTGCAAAGGTACAGAAGTGTGCTCTTGACTTTCAAGGAAATGGTCCACAGGCCACTCCATTAGGGAAAGAGAAGCATCAGACATTCACGAGTAATTCTCAGAATTACAGATCTGGTCTTATTCTTCAGGATGCCTTTGATATCCTGGCTGAAAATTATGAGTTTAGAGAGAATGACAGCTCTTGTGCGGTGTTTATGAGAGCGGCATCTGTACTGAAATCCCTGCCATTCCCTGTCATCAGCATGAAAGACATAGAGGGAATTCCCTGCCTGGGGGACAAGGTGAAGAGTATCATAGAGGTAAGAGAGAAGTGGCACCGGCCAGACCTCTACATGGCTAAGGGACAGAAAGAACAGATTACATAGACATGGTCTCTCTCCTAGATCTATGTATCATAGGCATATCCCAATGGGGCTATGTGAAATGAGCTAGTGGAAAATAGAAGCTTTCTCATATTGTGATTACCTACAGTGAAAGACTCCTGTGGCCTGAGAGTTTGTAGCAGCATCAAGGTCTGCCTTCCAGGCTGAATGTGAGGCTCAGCTCACTCAGGGCTCTTGCCCTCCAGCATAGTGTGAGGTGCATTGGGCTGATTCTACATCTGTATGTTCTGGAAGGAGACTGTGCAGGAGTTATGTGTTTAACAACATTAAGGATTTGCTGTCAAGGCAAGTCTGTGGTCTGGTAGCAAGTTTCAGTCTAATCAAGTGCAAAGTTTCAGTCCAATCAGGTGCAAAATATAAGAAAAATATCCCTGCTCAGAGGAGGGATGTACTGTGCTAGACTTCATAAGAGCTTGATCATGGACTGGTTTTCAGTGGGCCAAAAATTAACCTACTGGGTTGAAAGTCCTCTTATTTCAGCAAGTTGATTGAAATGAGAATTATCAGAAATACTTGGGCAAATAATGAAAGTAAATATTTGAGCTTGGAGTTCTTTGGTTCAGACTCCCATCTTTCTGTATCCTTGTCTCTGATGATTATAAAAGGGTCTTTGGATCAATGATGAGCTAAGATTTTTAAGATTACAGGGGACTTCTTGCTTTCTCTAGATCATCTAGGGAAGCTTCCTGCATTTCATGAGAAATCGGGACTGTGGGTTTGAGACGTGTACCTCAACTATCCAGGGTCCTAATTCAAACTTTCTGTTCAACTCTTCATGCAGGGAATTATTGAAGATGGAGAAAGTTCTGAAGTCAAAGCAGTGTTAAACGATGAACGCTATCAATCCTTCAAAGTAAGTGATTTTAATTTGTTTGTTGGAAAATGGCCTTTCAGCTAATCTTATTACTTGTTATAGGTGGTTATATTAGCTCAGGCTGCCATACCAAAGTGCTATAGGCTAAGATCCTTAAACAATAGAAATTTATGCAATGCCGGTTCTGGAAGCTGAAAGTTCTAGGTCAAGGTTCCTAGGCCAAGGTTCTTTTGAGGGCTCTCTTTGTAACTTGCAGATGGCCATCTTCTCCTGGTGTCCTCACATGGCAGAGACAGAAGAGATGAGCAAGCTCTTTGAGGCCTCTTCTTATAAGAGCTAAGTCTCATGATAACCCCATCTGCATAACCTCAGCTCTAGAGAGTCACCTCCCAAAGACCCCATGTGCAAATACCATCACACTGGGGACTAGGGATTCAACTCAGGGCACATAACTCAGTCCACAGCAGAGTTCTAAGAAGCAGATGCCTAAATAAATAGAGCATCCCAGCTTACCTCAATGGGAAGGTGTTACACAAATGACCCAACCTTCCAAGATTCAAATATCAAAGGGACTTAAGGATACGAACAGAGCCGACCTGGTCCTGAGGAGCAAACTTGTGTCTGAAAAGACCCTCACTGCATCTTCATTCGTGGGATTCATTTTTCACCTCCCAACTTTTCTTACATTAGGCTTTCAGGTAGAAGAGACTTTGGCCAGTTCATTTGGTCCAGAAGTGATACAAGGCCAAACGCGTGGCCGTGAGCAGAAGCCCAGGCTTGGAGCACAGGCAGACAGGGTTTAAGTCTGTGCTCTGCTATTTTGCATCTGTGAGATGAGGTAAATAAACCTAATGTCCGTGAGCTTCCTTCTCTCATAGATGAGGGTAGACATACAGGATTGTATGTAAGAGACTGAGCAATGGAGAGAGAGCCACATTCACGGCAGGGGTAATCTGTCAACCAGGCTACGGAGAAGCCTCACACAGATGCTGACCTACCTCTCACCTGTTTCATTTTGTGATGCTGTGTGCTATGAAAGGACTCTCCTGAAATAAAATGTCTCTAAAAATTACCATTTACCTGGGCTCAGGAGGTGGCTCAGCTAGCAAAGGGCCTTGCTGCATCAGCATAAGGACCTGAGTAAGATCCCAGAACCCATCTAAAAAAGCCAGATGTTGTAGCATGCTCTTAATCCCAACACTGGAGAGGCAGAGTCCAGCACTCTCTGAGGCTCACTGGCTAGCCAGACTAGCCCAAGAGGGACCTCGGGCCTCTACATACTCACTCATGCATGTGCATGTGCATCTGCGCAAGTGCGCACTCATGAGCATATGCACGCACGTACACACACAAATCACTACCACCCATTTCTTTATTGTTTTCAAGAGAAAATGAGTCGAAGCTTGACTTACACATTTTCTTCAAGGCCTGAGACTTTGGGAGGTATTCCTTCATTGTCAAAGTGATGGTTTGGGAACTCTAACAGTCTGCCTCTCTCTCTCTCTTAGCTCTTTACATCTGTTTTTGGAGTGGGGCTGAAGACGGCTGAGAAATGGTTCCAGATGGGCTTCAGAGCTCTCAGTACAGTCAGGTCAGACAAAAGCCTGAAGTTTACACGAATGCAGAAAGCAGGTAATGGTCTCTGAAAAATCGTGCTGACCCTGGGTTGGTCAGGTCAGGTTGGGGTGGAAGTCATTTTTACTTAGACCCAAGCCTGGAGTAAACTGTGACTCTGTCACTTTCCAGCTAGTAACCTTGTGTGACTTAGTTATAACCTTGAGATGTGTTACCTTATTGGTGAACAGAGATAAATGGGGAATAAACTAGCCAACAAGCAAAGACTTGAGCCCTGAGCCTGGCACCACACAAGCCTCTTCCTGACCTGCTGTGATTCCTATATCCAGAGATATCAAACCAAGGTGGATGCTGGCCCAATTCTCAAAGACTCTTCTAGACAATCAAGTCCTGGTTGTCCCCCTGGGTAAAAACCATGCATGAGGGGTCTAGGACAGAAGGGTGAGGGGCTGTGGAGGAAGACTTGAAGAAAGTATGCCTGTGCCTGCTTGGTTCACGCTATGAGAAGGCTTTAGAAACTAGAAAACAGAAGAAAAATAGAAGACAAAGGGTAGAAATCCAGATATGGGCTTGATCTACCTGAGCGGAACCCTGCAGCTTGGGAAAAGGAGGCAGCGCCCTGTGGAGGTGGAAAGACAGCACCATCGGCAAGGCCGGCAGGCCTCCCAGGAACAGAGGGGCTTGGTTAGTTCCGTTCATGGAGAGAGACCCAGCATCTTTTCCAGAAATGAAGAAATGCAGCATGTGGTTTTTAAAAAGTACAAGATTTAAATGCTTACATTTAACATGCGATAGAAATACAATAAAACTCAAAAGGGAGTCACCAACACAACTCTGAGAACTATTGCTTCTAGAATTATAGACAGTGGTGAAGTTAGCAAGTTTTAATATGGAAATAATCCAATCTTCTACCAGAAGACACTGGGTATGAGGGTAGGGGGTGGGGATGGTACACAGCTGTCTTCTATTTAAATAATAACAACAAATAGACAGACCACAGACAATGGAACCCCAAGCAACAGTGGAGGAAGCAAACCAAATCTTGTGGGGGGGTCCCACCAATAATATTACTGAAGACCCCTGTTTATCCTCTAAATCTGGTAATTTCTGAATTATTTAAAATAATCTTTATATAATGCCACACAGGAAAAAAAAAGAATATAAGAAAAAAGATCTAATATTTCTGTTCTATATCATGAAAAGTGCACATCTAATAGGCATGATTTATGCCAGCTCTAGAGATGCCATTAAAAAGAAATTTAATTTAAATAAGTATTAAACACAAGTGTCAAGGAGATGGTTTGGAGTGATAGTAAGGACTCTTAATGCCTAGAGAGAAAGTGGGAGGCAACGAGCTTCAGTAAGATGGAGCCCTCGTTAAATGAGCCAAGTGCTCTCAGGACCCAAGGCATCTCCAGTTCCCTAGTTTGTAAACTGGAATCTCTCTCTCCCTATGGAGCTTCCAACCCAATGAGTGAAGAAGCCATTCATTTAGTCAAATGATGGTTGCCATAGGACTTGGACACTGTTGGTTCTGCACAAAAGTCAAGGAACGCCTTTCCCCATACTTATGGCAAACCAGCTGCTTAGATGCATCCCTTTGAGCAGCAGTGAATGGAGACTAGCTTAGAATACTGCAAAGAGCGGAGTAATCAAGTGCCTTGAAAGTATGACTTACAATGCAGAGAAAAACCCAATTCAGTTTTACTTATAATTGCATTTATTGCAGCTCCCAGGGACTTGAGCATTCACAGGGCGCATTTACTTTAAAACATCAATTTTAGAAACAGAGCAGTACATCTTTAACATTATAAACTGTCATCAATTTCTTGCAATAAGTTAACCACCTTGCCATAGCAAAAGGAAACTCAATTAAGATGCTTTTATGGATAGCAACAAATTATCATAGTGACTCTGTGTTCACTCTTGATATCTGCAGTTTTTTTGTTGGCTTGTGGGAGGTGTGTTTGATATGTGTGCAGTGCCTGCACAAATGTGTGGGTTCTCATGCCCGTGTGTGTGTGTGTGTGTGTGTGTGTGTTTGTGCATGCGAAAGTGTGCGTGCATGCATGCATGCACACAGGCCAGAGAAGGACACTGCATGTCTTCCTCTATCACTCTGTGCTTTGATGCCTTGAGACAGGGTCTCTCACTGAATTGAAAGCTCACCATTTTCTAGGCTGGCTGGACAGAGAGCATTCACCAACACTGGGGTTACAAGCATCATAGCCAAGGCCAGCTTTTTAAATAGGTGTTAAGGATTTGAATTCAGGTTCTCATATTTGCAGAGTGAGCACTCTTACCTACTCAGCCTATCCCCACACACTCTATTTTAAGACAAAGTCTCATAGCTCCACTGGCCTGGAACTCACTGTATAGTCCAGGATAACCTTGATCCTTGTGACCCTTCTGCCTCAGCCTCCAGAGAGCTAGGATTACAGGTGTGAGATACCATACCCAGCTGAAATTTATGCAGTCATAAATTAATTGTTGTTCCTGAGCACAGGGGTTTTATGGCACCAACTGAGTCGTACTTTGATTATTAGTGATGATGGCAACTCCTCTGTTGGAGCCTAATGGACCATTGCTTTTTACATGAAATTCCTCACACTTACAAAAAGAACCAGATTCCAATTAAAAGGGGGCTTTTGAAAATAAAGTGAGAAAACACATCGGTACTGATATGAAGTCTTTCTATAAGCACCCTGGTTTGGCAGTGAACAGTTATGAGAGCCTTAGCATGAATGTCTCTCTTCATGGTCCCGCCAACACATTTCTGCAACTGTCCCATTTAGAGATTACAAATGACTTTGAACTTGAGAGCTTTGTTTACAGGATGCTGTAAGAAGTCCTGGTGTGGGGCAGGAGAGATAGCCTAGTGGTTAAGAGCACCGACTGCTCTTGCAGAGGACCCAGGTTTAATCCCCAGCACCCACATGGCAGCTAAGAACCGTCTGTAACTCCAATTCCAGGAGAACTCCAGTTCCAGGGGAATCCGAGACCTTCTTCTGACCTCCACGGCATTGCACGACTTAGGTGCACAAACCTACATGCAGACAGTACATTCGTACACATACAAAAATAAATAAAAAATTAAAAAAAGAAGTCCCGGTGTAAGAAATAAGGATTAAGAGGTTTGCTGTGTCCTTTCTGGGGACCAGTGAGGCAGGGAACATGGAGAAAGATAAGCTTATCAGAAGTCAAAACTGCCCAAGCCAGGTTTACAGTTTGGTAGTGGGCAGACTCTAGAGGTCTCCAGTTCCCAGTTGTCAAGAGGCATTTAGGTGGCTCCCTCTCTTAAGACCATAAATGGAAGAGCAGTGCCTTACCGGGAAGCATAACTATCTATAAGCAGATTTGAGGACTCTGTCCAATTGGCCGAGCTCCACCCCCCAGAGACTTCATCCCAGTCCTTGGAGATAAGCCTCCTTCCCTCCCAGCCTTCCTCCACCCTCCTTGTAGAGATAGCCAAGTCTTCAGTCCCCCCTCCTCCATGGCAACTTCTCTGGGTGTTTATCAGTTCACAGTCATCAGGCCAAAAAGCAGTATGTATGCCAAACTCCCCAGGAGCTTTACGCTTCACTTCTGAGACAAATCCACCTCTTCCTCTTCCTCTTGTCCCTTCCATTTTTTTTTTCTTTTTTTTTGGTCTGCCTTTAGCTTTTCTAACTGAACCATTACTTCTCAGTCCCAAATTTTCCCATCCCAAGTCTTTATGCATTACCTTTTTAAATGGTGGGGCACAGCTTATTGGTCAAAGAGGCTGGGCATGTTGGTACAGACCTATAATCTTGGCCCTTGGGAGGCAGAGGTGGTAGTATTGAGAGTTTGAGAGAGGAGGAGGAGAAGGAGGAGGAGGAGGAAGCTAAGGAGGCTGGTTCTTCACTATGACATCAGATTGGATCAGAAATCAAAGCACAGTGAGAAGTGCACAAGCAGATGGACAAACCGACACCATGGATTACTGTGCTCTGTGCAAGCAGTCTAGTCTAGGGACCCAGCAGCGCTGTGTAAGAAAGCATCCTCTCTGAGTGAGGGCTGTATCTAATTTGCACTCTCTCTCCACTGGCCTCTCAGGATTCCTCTATTATGAAGACCTTGTGAGCCGTGTGAACAGGGCGGAAGCAGAGGCAGTCAGCGTGCTGGTTAAAGAGGCAGTCGCACAATTTCTTCCTGATGCCTTGGTCACCATGACAGGAGGGTTCCGCAGGTGAATGATGCAGTTGGGTTTTTTTGTTGATTCCAGAATTCCATACACAATGCTTTGATCCTATTCAGGCTCCCTCTCCACCGTCTCCCCATTTACCTACCCCTTGATTTCTTGTCCTCTGTTGTTATCTGACCTTTTCTTTTTAAAATTTACTGTTATTTTGATTGGCTGGCTGGCTAGCTGATTGATTGACTGATTGATTGATTCAGGGTCAGGGTCTCCCTGTGGCCCCAGGTGGCCTGAAATTTGCTGGATAACCCAGGCTGGCCTCAATCTCACAGAGATCCACCTGCCTATGCCATCTTAGTGCTGGGACTAAATTTTTAATTTTTTAAAAGGCCTTTCAATGCCTAGCACAAAATAGATGCTCAAGAAGTTTTGGTTGAGTCAATAAATAAATGAGTAAACAAGTCTTCAGAGATGTGTGCAATTAGTTAGATGTGGAGGACTCCACTGCAGAAAGGGACAAGTTCCTTCCAACTGCTCATCAACCTCCTTCTGAGCCTCTTACCTGACAGCTTTGGCCATTCTAATAAGGCAACCTTGGGAACAAGGAGTAGGCTGAATCAAAGAAGATTTCCTTGCATTGTAGCTGTAGCTCAGTTGATAGTGTGCCTGCCTAGCATGCAGGAACCCCTGATGCTGACCCCAGCGTGTGGAGGCTCACACCTGTAATTGCAGCACTTGAGATATGGAGGCCGAGGGTCAGAAGTTCAAAGTTATCGCCAGCTACAGAGCAAGCTCAAGGCTAGCTTAGACTACCTGAGACCCTGTCTTTAAAACAAAAAAGAGCCAGGCGTGCACCTTTAATCCTAGCACTGGGGAGGCAGAGACAGGTGGATCTTTGTGAGTTCAAGGCCAGCCTGGTGTATAGAGTGAGTTCCAGGACAGCTGGGGCTACAGGGAGACCCTGTCTCAAAAAGATAAAAAAATAAAAATAAATAAATAAATAAATAATAAAACAAAAAAGAAAGGAAAAGAAAGAAAAGAAAAAGAAAATTCCCTTAATCTGTCTCACAATTCCAAGAAGACTACCTTGTACTGTACAACTGCAGCTCTTGGTTTGCTGCTCGTTATACTGTCTTATGTGTGCACTATAGGTACCAGTGAATGTATTGAAGTAATCTTTGTTACTTTCTTCCCATCCATACATCATAATACATGTGGTATACATAGCTTCTTTCTGTGTTATAAATTTGTTTTATAAGCAATAGTACAACCAAGGATAACTGGCTTAAAAAACATAAGCATTTTATATCACATACCTTACACTTAGGGCAGAGAAACAGGGCTAAGGGGGCTGAAGAGACGGCTCAGCTGTTAAGAGCACTGGCTGCTCCTGCAGAGGACCCAGGCTCAGTTCCTAGCACCCACATGGTGGCTCACAACCATCTGTAACTCTGGTTCCAGGAAATCCTACCCCCTCTTCCGTCCTCCCGCAGCCATGCATAGATGCACTTACATATATGCAGGAATACAATCCTACACATCAAATAAAAATAATAAATATTTTTAAAATATAAAAATAAAATACAAAGGCTAAAAGTCAAATTGATTTCCATTTTGTACTTTTTCTTAAAATTAGGGGTAAGATGTCTGGACATGACGTCGATTTTTTAATTACCAGTGCAGAAGCAACAGAGGAAGAAGAGCAACAACTTCTGCACAAAGTGACCAACTTATGGAAACAGAAGGTAAGAGGCTCAAAAGCAGGCGCCTATTTGCTCAAGCACCATGCTGGCGTCTGCCTTAGTAATACGCCCTTCTCAGGGGAGCACCATACCACAGGCTCTGGTGCCCATTCTTAATGACGGGCCAAGGAACAGAGGCGTCAAACTTTTGTTTAAAGGGGAGTTTAATGGGGTTCCTACAGAGCAAATGGGAGAATTTTCCCACTCACAGGAATCCCATGGGTGCCCTTGCTACGTCCATCTCAGGCTGAGACCCCTGGCTCCACACAACATGGCACCACATCAGCTTCCTAGAGTGCACCACAGCTTCCCAGAGTACACAACGGCTTCCCAGAGTGCACCATGCTGATTTTTGTGCCCTTGATCCTTCCTCCTATGTAAACTAGACAGGAGGGTTACTGGATGTGTAGCACTGGCTCTGCAGCCGCTGGCATTTTGATATTTCGGGGTTAGTTCATTCAAAGAAGGTTTAAATCATCCCATGGCATCATTTTTGTTTGTTTTCTATTTTCATGTGTGTGTGCATGATTTTCTGTGTGTGTATGTGTGAGCACATGGATGTACATGCATGTGGAGGCCTGAGGTTGATGTCAGGAATCATCCCCTGTGGATTGTCCATCTTGTTCATTAAGGCAGGATCTCTCAATCAAACCCAGAGCTTGTCAACATAGTCTTGCTAGTCAACTTTCTCTGGTGATCTTCTGCTCCCCCATCCCCCCAAAGCTGGAACTACAGGTGCCCATGTGTATGCATTCACATGTGTGCAGGGGATGTGAAACTGGCTCTTGTGCTTGCAAGGCAAGTGCTTTAATCACTGAGCTATCTCTCCTGCCCCATCATTGTTAATTTTCTGCATTATTTACCTGATCATGATGCAGTGACTACTGAGTCAATTTTCAGTTGTTTGTGACACCGTGTCACAAAGTCACATGACTAGCATGAGACTTGCCTGCTTTGGGTCCTAGACAGCATATTACAAGTATGAATTTTGTCCATTATACTCACCATGTTACCAATGGAGCATGGACTGGCTATGGGTTTGTCTGAAATGCAGAGGGAAGAAGACAGCAAGTAAATATGCTGGAAAGTGTCCTCTGGGAAAACTATACACTTAAGCTGGAACAAGTCTGCTAAGACTGGACCAAACCCATCTAAGAGGTATCGCTGGTGCCTTGGATTCTCTACTAGTCAGTTCCCACCTTGACTTTGTGCTGAATGAGAAGGAAACCAATGAGGGAAAGCTGGGCCCTGCAGAGGTCATAGCTCAGAGCTCCTGCCCAGAACGAAGTCAGACCTGTCATGGGGTAGCCCACTATCAATGGACTAAACTGAGTTGAGCTAACCCCACAGCCAAAGCCACCTGGCCCCATTTTCCAGAGTGAATACAGGACTTCAGAACCAGATCTATACTCACCTGTGAGACCATGTCATGCCCTCTGTCCCTCTCGGGAGAAGGGGCACATGGTGACCAGAGTCCCAGACAGCAGACAAGATAAGCCCAGCCAGGAGAAGGCAAAACACAGTCAAGACAATGGCCCCTGCTCTGCTGGAGGGGGGGAGAGAAAAGATTCTCGGTCACAGACCAAAGAGCACCTCTTCCCCAAGGCTACTGCCAAAGTGGGGATGGAGTGGCAGCCGGGGGCCCCATCTGGGGGTCCTGTTGATCTTTGATGTAGCACCATGTCCTCGTGCTGAGCTAGTCCATGACTGGGTGGGGATGGAGAGCCGGCAGGGCTGCCCTCCTGGTATCATTAGTTTCAAGGCTGTCCTGCTGTGGTGTCCAGGCAGAGATGAGCATGTTGTGGGTTCCAGGGTTTGTTGTTGTTGTTGCTGTTGTTGTTTTGAGACAGAGTCTCCCTATAGCCCCAGCTGGCTTAGGACTTACTATGTAGACCAGGCTGGCCGAGATCTCATAGAGATCTACCTTTGCTTCCTGAGTGCTGGTATTAAAAGCAAGCCCCCAAGTGAGCATTTTAACCACGGGTGCTGCAGTGGGGGCTGATGGCAAAACACATTGCATTTGAGATTGAGACTTTAGCAGCACATTTACTGGTGGTACGGCCTCGGATGTTCTTTTATCTTTCATGGTCCACTTTCCTGTCTATAAATCCAGAAGGATGAGCCCTTCTCTGTGCTAACAGGGGACTCAATGGAAGGGCAGTGGAGTGCCTGGCAAATGGTAAATAGCTAACAAATGATGACTGTCGTGAGCCCTGGCACAACTGCTTATTCGTTGTCTTCAGTGTCATCACTCCTTTAAGGGGTGGTCTTAGGTCTCATCATCACGTTTCAAGAATGCACACATTGTTCTGAATCAGAGTCAGAACTGAGTCACAAAGAAATAGGGAACATGGTATAAGATTAAAGCTATGCACTCTACTGAGCTTGTAAGAGTTAATTACATCAGGATTCCAAACCACCGCACGACTGATTGCGTTGCTTTTCTTAGAGGCTAATCTGAATACAGAGTATGTAAAGATAGTTCTACATGTTCTAAAAACATATGATTATCAAAGTTATGCAGAAGTTCAATTTGTAAAGGCTTGTTACAAAGAGTACGTCCCAGTAAAGTCATTCCTCACAGTTTCCAGATAATAAGTACAGCTGACACATGCACACACGTGCACACAAATGCACACACATGCTCACACTCACAGAACATATGCAACATAATCATCAGATGGTTAAATGTCTGAGAAGCGCATGGAGCAACCAAGTGTGCTCTGTGTGTACTCCCATCAGACGGCTCTACATAGTGTTCCTTTTGGGGTTTGGAGAGATGGCTCAGCAGTTAAGAGCACTGACTTCTCTTGCAGACTACCCAGTTTGGGTCCTTAGCACCCACATGGTGGCTAACAACTGTCTTTAAAACTCCAGCTCTAAGGGACTGTGGCATTGAATGCACAGATGCACTTAAATACATACAGACAAAATACTCACATGTGCATAACAAAAATAAAATGATTGAAAGAAAATCCCTTGGTCAGAAGTAGGAAAAAAGGAGCCAAAAAGCTTAGAAATACTGATATCTGAGAGAGCCTCCATCCTAGGGACTCCGTCTGCTTGAATTCTGGTGCTGGCTACTGAGAGCGCACCACGCTTGAGTCACGCCTAGTGAGCAGAACACGGCCCAAACAGCTGCCCCCTTCCTAGCCAGGACTGTCAGTCTCTATGAGGAAGAAAGACAAAGACCAGGCTAATGTTACACAGTCATCAGTGGTCACTGATGGAAAACCTGAGCCCCATTCTTGAAGCAGCTTTAGAGGAGAAAAATCACCTCAAGGGAAGCTGGGGCGAGAGAGGAACAGCAGGCGGTAGGGGTGTGACCTGAGGAGCTAGGGCCATACCTGAGGTTGCACCAGGCCCTGCTACAGAAAGCAGTTAGCACTGCGTGGCGCTCTTCAGTCCTCAATGTGTCACCAAGTTCAGGACCATTCACCCAAGAGCACCCCCATCTGTCACTGGCAAGTGCTACACACCATGTACCAGCAACAAGCACATAGTTCTATTAAGAAGCCAGCTCTGTGGATGCGTCTTAAAGGGGGGTACATATTATAAATTTGGCTTCAACGTGAGAACTGTTAATACCTTAATGACTTGTTTTTCAACCCCACATTTTGAAATTTAAATGAAAATCTTCTCTAAAGAATCAGTTTTGGTAATATTTATTAAAAAGCATAACTATTTCCCTAAGCTGAGTTTTAGAGGACATCCCTGGCAACAGTCATCCCTCCCCAGGAGACTCTCCCCACATTCGTGCTCCCCACAGCCGTGCTCCCCTGCCTCCACAAAGCCTGTGATCCTCCAAAGCCTGCCTTCTGTTAGACAACCCAGAAAAGACAGTCTCTTCTTTACTGAGACAGTGGCTCTTGAGAGTTTGCAGAAGAAATGAAAAGCATATCCTAAAACGATAATCAAACCAGTGATGCTCAGAGTGTGGTCCCCAGACCAGAGACATTGCCCAATAATGATAACTGAACCAGAGATACTCAAAGTATAGTCTCTGGACCAGGGACATGATCCAGTAATCATAACTGAACAGTGATGCTCGGTATGTGGTCCCCAGACCAGTGGCCCCAATACCATTCAGAGACTTGTTAGAAGTGCAGCTCTGCTCTGTGTGGTGGCTCACACCTTGAATCCCAGCACTTGGAGCAGGAGAATTATCAGGGAGTTTGGACAGCCTGGGCAACAGAATGAGATCTTATCTAAACAAAACAAGCAAATTCTTTTTTGTTTGTTATTATTGTTGGGTTTTGAGCCAGGCTGGCCTGGAACTTGCTATATACACCAATGATTCACTCATCTCTGCCTCAGAGCGCTAGGAGTAAAGGCATTAGCCACCACAGCCTGACCCCCCCACACACACACACACCACACACCACACACCTTTTTAAAGATAAAGTCTCACTCTGTAGCCTACCCTGACATTGAACTTGAGATCTTCCTGCCTCAGCCCTCTTGGATTATAAGCCTGCACCACCAAGCATAGGAAGAAATGCCAATTCCTGCCCCCCTCTCCCCTCCATCGGATTGTTCTTAGGACAGGATGCTTCCTACAAACTATGATTTAACAAGTGCTTTTGATGATAATATTTGAGACCATCTAACCTTAAGAATACAGGATAACAAATCATCCCCCAGTAGCTCTGATTACATTAGCAGTTGGCTGACTGTCTGTCCTTGCCCACAGCAGCTACCCTGCGTGGGAGGAAGTCCTGTAGAGCAGATACGCTACTAGTGGCTGGCACTTGCCTGGTACACCTTTGACTCACTCGTTACCTTTCTGAATAGGAGCTTTAGATGAAACAGACATTACAGGCTTTCTCTTACTATCTCCAAAATGGGCAGAACAGCACACTTAGGGGTGGAGATATAGCTTAGTGGTAGGGGGGTCCACCTAGCAGGTGCAGGGCCCTGGGTTCAATCCCCAGCACTGTAAAACAAAGCAGAAGCAGCAAGTCACCCTGCCCAATTTGGACCCGGACCTCCGGCCACAGCTTTTGGAGACAGTCCGATTGGACCATCAGTATAACATACAGGAAGCAGTATGGCTTTCTGTTCATGGTAGCTCTGCTTTAAAGAGTGGGGATGGCCCTGGGAAGCAGAAGAGGGAAGGCGGGTGCTCCAAAGCTTACTGCTGAGAGGCTTTGTCTCAGCTTCTCACACGGAGGAGTTCCTTTTCTGTAGAGAGAACATGACAACCACTTACTCAGCTTCCTCTCCTAGTGGCCTGGCCAGCAAGGACAAAGACACGCCCATGTCTGTCCAGCTTGGTCTACAAAGGCTTTGTTAAGAGCCCACTGTAAGGTCACAGACGCCCTTCCCTGGGGACTCTTCCTGATCCCCCCTCTCTCTTCCCAGGGATTGCTCTTGTACTATGACCTCCTGGAGTCGACATTTGAAAAGTTTAAGCTGCCTAGCAGGAAGGTGGATGCTCTGGATCACTTCCAGAAGTGCTTTCTGATTTTGAAGCTGCCTCAGCAGAGAGTGGACACTGACTGGAGCAGCCAACAGGAGGGAAAGGGCTGGAAGGCCATCCGCGTGGACTTGGTCATGTGCCCCTATGAGCGCCGGGCATTCGCCCTGCTGGGATGGACTGGCTCCCGGGTAAGTGCTTTTTGAAAGATGCAGGCCAGGTTCATCCAGCCCAGGGAAGAGATGATGGCAGAAGGACAGGGTGCCAAGGGAAGGATGGCACCATGTCCCTAAGTCTCTAGGTTGCTGCACGATACAATATAGGACAGATTCATTTAAAGCAGTTACTTCCAGTGTGTTGTTGTTCCCCAGGCCAGCTTTACCTGGGGACAGGTTGGATTTGTAAATGCTCTTCACTGTAGGTCACTGCATCAGAAACTCTGGGCAGCGAAGCCCAGTCATCTGTGTGTGAAGCCTCTGGGAGACAGGTATCTCGGGGGAGGGGCTACTCCCTGAGGCTTCAGAAACAGCTGAGTGAAAAGCCCAGTCCAATTTGTGTCCCAGACCTGCAGACAGGGCAGGCCCTCTCTGCCTCTTCCCAGACAAGTAATCCTGGACAAGTTTCTGATGTCCTGCAAGATTTCCAGCAGGAAAATGGTGGCCAGGACCTTGGCTCCCTTCTTAGGTGTGGGAAATGATGCTGTCCAGCCTGGGCGGCAGGTGGTGACGTGGTCAGCTCTGGATGGGCAGTGGCTCTCAGCTTGGTCATTTTCTGTTCACAGGAGCGGGCCTGGTGTTTAGGGCACCATTTGCATGTGCTCTGCCCTCCGAGTTCAGCACCCTACGTGCTTTCACCTGTTCCCCGTGTAGCTGGCTATTGCTCTCAGTGAAATGAGTTCTCAGAAGGTTTTAAACCAAATGGTGGCATAACTTAAATTGTTTTCAACCTCATATGTCTTTCTTTGGACTGGAATTATTTCAGCACAGCCTTTTAGACTGAAATTTCCAACCCTAATCAAAAAATAGCAATTAAGTACACCTTTCATTCACTAAAAACTAGAAAGAGTAATGAAATGATAGACCAATCATGCGGTTTATCCGGCATATGTTAGTGCTCAGGAGGACAGGTTAGTGAGAAGGGGGAGGGTTGGGAAGGGGTCTTGGTGTTCGAGCCAGCTGAGCATCACTGCTGAGAAGGCATTCTCCGCAGTTCGTTTGTAAGACGGACGTAGGTTCAGCCCCTTCAGGTCTCTTTCTCAGTGTTTTCAGAGGAGACTGGTATTGCTCGATGACATAACACTAAGCTCACCCACATTTTACCCAGGTGACTTTTAACTTATCAGTCTTCTTGCAGCCCCAGCTGCTCTGTCTCCCCTGTGATAATGGGGCCAAAGTATTGCCTTAAATGTGGGAAGGAATCAGCACCGGTAGCCATGGCTGAATTCTCTTAGTGCCCACTTCTGTGACCACTGGCTGCAGTCTGGAGCACGACCTGCACTACTGCACACCACAGCCCTAGGCCAAAATCTAAAGTCTGTTCTAAGCAATCATACGGCCCCACGGTGGTGCAGTTAGTTGCTTCTACCTGATGTTCACCTTTCTTTGGTCTGAAACATAGCACTATATCCTCATCCTGCCTGTCTCCCAGGGTTGCTGTAAGTAACTAATGGGGCTCTGGAGAAATGCCTCAGTGGTTAAGAACACTGGCTGCTCTTGCAGAAGATCCAGATTCAGTTCCCAGCACCCATATAGTGGCTAACAACCATTCATAACTCCAGTTTTAGGGGATCTGATGCCCTCTTCTGGCCTCCTCAAGCATTGCATGCATGAGTGCACTTATTGCAAGCAAGACACTTAAACACATAAAAATTGAAACAAATAATTTTCTTTGTCTTTTGAGACAGGGTCTCCCTGTAGCCCCAGCTATCTTGGAACTCACTATGTAGACCAGGCTGGCCTTGAACTCACAGAGATCCGCCTGCCACTGCCTCCCAAGTGCTGGGATTAAAGGCGTGCACCAAAATGCCCAGCAAAACAAATACATTTTTAAAATTAAAAGAAAAAAGCAACCAATGAAGTTTTTAAGGAAATATGCCTGCCTAGGGTAAGAAGCTTGGGCTTCGGGATTCAAGTGGCTGAGCCTGCCCTGTCATTGTGCAGCCTTCTTCATGCTGTAGGCCTCCTTTCTGCATCTGAAAAATGGGCTAACAGTGCCAACCTCACATAGCTATGATGAGGATTCAGTGACAGAATCTTCATCTTAAAACAATTCTGGATCCAACTATTGCATTCTAGCTCTTTGTTTACAGGTAGCATTCAATTCCCATAGAAGTGTTGAGTGTCTGCAGTTATACAGTGTAGCAGAGAATTAAGAGAAAGCAAGCAGCAGGGACCAAGCCCAGCACAGAGCTTAGGGATCCATGGGCATCACTGCTTGCAATATTACATGGCCTTCCTAAGCGCCTCCTGCTTCGGCCCTAGCCTGAAGCTATGGGACCCTATTCAGACATATGGCACTCCCTGGTTGGAACCTTTCAGGGATGCTCCCTTTAACTCAGGGTAAAAGCCAAGGTCTACAGTAGCCCAAGAGGCCCTGCAGGCTCTGCCACACCTGCTCTTCCCCTGCTGCCCCCTGCCGCTCCCTCCCTGAGGCCCTGAGTCTGTGCTTCCACCGCTTCCCCTTGTTGGACCACTTTTGCCTCATGGCCCACTTGGTGAACTTCTTCTATGAACCAGGTTAGAAATGAAAGTCAAATAAAGGCAGAAGGACTGATTGGAGTCACGAGCTGGAAAGCTCAAGCTCAGGCCCCTTCCGCCTGGGGGCTTTGCTACCAGGGAAGAGTGGGTAAGGCCTGACTCCCAATAATTATTCCACAAGACCGACTCCCTTCCATGTAAAGAGTTTTAGGGTGGAAAAGTCTGACCCAGCCTCAGAAACTTTGTAGGAATAGGGAAATCATTTATTGACACTAGAGGGCGCAATTGTGCCAGGCTTTCTCAAGCCAATGGAAAGGAAAGGGCCGCCTTTTTTTTGTTCTCTTTTTTTTTTTTTTTTTTTTTGATAAAGTCTCCCTAATAGCCCCAGCTTGGCCTGGAGCTCCCCATGTAGACCAGGCTGGCCTGGAACTCACAGAGAACAGCCTGCCTCTGCCTCCCGAGAGCTGGGATTAAAGGCGTGTGCCACCAGGCCCGGCTAGGGTCGACTTTCTAAGCCTGAGCTTCTCTCAGAAAACCAGTTTCAGGACGAATCTGTTTGCCACTTTGTTCCCACGTTTTTCTTGTCCCCTGTCCTAGGTTTCAAGTTTTGCTCCTGAAGCCTCAGAGTGCACTCTTGAGAGATGCCACTCTGCTGCAGGTGGCTGTTCGCAGAATCTCAGTATGGGTGGACATCAAAGCCGGAGGGGCCTTATCCTCCTCCATTTCCTCAATCCAGCCACCAAGCAAAGTTCAGAGAGGGTAGTTGATGTGCCGAGGAATGCATAGAGAGACACAAAATCTGGGCCAAGACATGCCTCTACCTCACTCTTGTACAATAGCGATATTCAAATTTTAAAATAATTTTAAAATAACATTTACTCTGGACCGGGTATTATTCCCAGTACAATGCTCACACTGGCCATTTATCTGGTTCAACAAATACACTGTGTCTCCTGCCTGCCAGAAGCTATCCCGGAAGGGAACAGGGCTAAGGAGCAAAGCAATCAGCTTCATGTTCACGCTG
The DNA here is from genome assembly GCA_009823505.1 of Rhizomys pruinosus. Taxonomy (NCBI): domain Eukaryota; kingdom Metazoa; phylum Chordata; class Mammalia; order Rodentia; family Spalacidae; genus Rhizomys; species Rhizomys pruinosus. Next base: position 18,088 of record VZQC01003481.1, on the reverse strand, counting down.
AGCTTCTGCATAGCTTAAGAAGCCCAGAGCTCGGCCATTCCAGAGCTTTGTCCTGGGGCGATGTGTACTAGAAAAAGCGGTTTTAAATACTCACGGGCCTGGGGTGGCTCTAAACACTGCATACTGAAGAGTCTACACTGTATACTGAAGAGTCTACACTGGACAGTAACTTATTTTAATTCTCCTTTTAGCAGTTTGAGAGAGATCTGCGGCGCTATGCTACCCACGAGAGGAAGATGGTACTGGACAACCATGCCTTATATGACAAGACCAAGGTAGAGTTTCCTTCCCAAGATGGATCACTGACCCTCCCGTCCAGGCTGGCTTCCCCACCCCCTTCCCTAAAGCGATTTTTAAAATTACATTTGTTTGTTTGTTTGTTTGTTTTGCGTGTGAGGAGATGTCGGCCACACGTGCCAGGGTGGACATGTGGAGGTCTGAGAAGTGGACTCTGTCCTCCCCTCCTGTGGATTCCAGGGATCCTACTAAAGCTATCTATTGGGCTATCTCACTCTCCCCACCCCCTACACAAATGATTTTATCATTCAGTTATTCTAACACGAAAGATCCCTTTTTCTACTAGTTCCAGCAGGAGGCTCAACTGTGCTCATTGGTCAGACCTGGATTAGGTGCCTGTCCCATAAAACATTGCCATAGTTCTGATTGGCCCAGCTTGTGTTGTGTGCTTCTTCCTGGAAATGAGAAGAGCCCTGCTTCTTCGTGGGCTGTGGGGAACCCTCCTAGAAACTCAAGGTGCTGCTCACAAAGGAGGCAGTGGGTGCTGACACAATAGAAATGAGGCGTATGGGTGGAGGAAAGTTTCAGATAGCAATTTAAGAAGATGTATAAATGAATATACCATAAACAATCCAATGAGTGTCTCAGCTGTGTCCGGGATGTTGTCCCAGCACAAGGGAGGCAGAAGCAAGTAGATCTGTTTGAGTTCATGGCCAGCCTAGTCTTGTTCCAGGCCCTCCAAGGCTACACAGTGAAATCCTGTCTCAAAAAAAAAAAAGCAGACAAACAATAATAAGTAAATAATAAATAAGGAAGGCACAGAGGGAAGAGGTGCTTGGCCCCTCATGAGCAGGGTCTGGAGTGACACAGCAGGTGTAGAGGCTGCAGAGTCCCCAGTACATATGGGCATGTCATTAGTAGCAGTTCATCTCTGCCACACATTAGAATGACCTAGAACTTTAAATAGATGAATGACAAGACTTTGGGGTTTTCAGTTTTGTTGGACTGAAGTGTGGCTCATTTTTTTAACCTCTTCAAGTGGTTCTATAGAATGGATGTGGCTAAGCATTGGGTTGAGAAGGTGGCTCAGTGTACAGCACAACGTGTTTGCTATAGAAGCAGCCACATAAAGGCCAAACATGGTGGCACACGTCTGGGCAGGGCAAAGACAAGCAGATTCCTGGAGCGTAATGACCAGCCAGTCTACCCAATCGGAACACTCAAGGCTCAGTGAGACACTGTCTCAAGAAAACAAGATGGAGATGGATCGAGGAAGAAACCCAACATTGACCTCTGGCCTCCACAAATGCATACACATATGGACACACAAAATGCAAACATGTACACATGCATACACCCAAGTAAAAATAAAAAGAATTAGACTCCCAAGAAAAATGTCCAAGAACCACTTGCTGACTAGTGAATGCTAGTCAATTTACATGCACCATGTTCATGGATGGGAAAATGTAAAACTATGGAAGGCAGTTACTATGATATTTTTGTCTGTTTGTTTGAGAGAAGATCTCACTCTGTACCCCAGGCTAGCCTTGACCTTGTGGCAATCCTCCTGACTCCACATTCTAAGTGCTGGGATTTCAGCCATGAGGCACCGCACCTTGGCTTCTTATGAATTTTATATTCAGAAGCAGGGCATAATGTTCCAGTGATCTTTCTTTCTAACTCTCTCTAAGTCTGCACTGAGATACTTGAAGAAAACACTGAATGAGTATATCTCTTTTTATACTTTCAGAGGATGTTTCTAGAAGCAGAAAGTGAAGAAGAAATCTTCGCTCATCTTGGATTGGATTACATTGAACCATGGGAAAGAAATGCCTAAGAATAAGTTGTTGACATTTTTCTTATTCTTTCAGATTAAATTATGCTTCATATTAGTAAAGATCCCTTGGGAAGTTCTAGAGCTCTTTAAGTCTTTGGGAAATGCAGGTGACTAGTAGTAGACTGTATGCACCGAATATGCTAAGCCAGCTTCAGAGGCATGGTAGGGCATGGCTGGGTGATGGGTCCTGTTTTATACGTATCTGTTCCACTTCTGCCTCAAACTCGAATGCATTTTGCAATAGAACTGGCTTCAACTTAGATGGTTCATCCAGAGTAGCACATCAAAACCCACCAAACCCCTGCATATTTGAAACACTGTGTATCTCCAATAAAAATCAGAAACAAAGCAATAAAGTCTTCTTTCCTTCACTCAATTATTAGATTTTTAAGCACAAAGAATAAGAGTTTATGATTAGTTTTGAAGAAACAAACAGGTGTAATTAGCACATGCAGAGGTCCCCAAAGAAACTCTGGGTTCAGACCTTCCCAGATGTTGGGAGGTCAGGAGTCAACTCCTAGTTTGCTCAGCTCTGTTCAGAACCAGCTCCTTTCTGGCCACCACGGATCCCTAACCAGCTCTCAGTCACCAACCACTAACTCAACCCTAACTACTGCTCTCTATCAGATGGACGTTCCCAAACCACAATGGAAACTGCTCCTCCTCTCTTCTGCCTGGAACTCTCAGAAAGACAGCGTTAGTTTCTTCATCTCAGGACACCTGAGGCAAGGGAGGCAGCTCAGGACCAACCCTCACCAGACCGGTTCCCATCTCCTGCTTCCTCCACCTGGGCACAGATTATATAGCCCTTATCCCCTGAAGGGACCCAAAAGATCACTTATCGTAGGAGTGTCCTCCACTTGCTGATCATCAGCCCATGTTCAGGGGAGGAGGGACAGAAGCGAGCCATTCCCAGGAAGGAAGATGATCAGTGGTGTCACGTGGGAGAGAGATCCTTAGTCACAGACTTCCATGGGGCAGGGAGATGGTAAGAACCAAGCCTCATGTTTTACTGGGCTTTTTCTCATAGAGAATTAACCAACATTACCCAGATGGCCCTTTTCTCTTAGGTAGCCTTAAAGGCCAAGGAAGCTTGGGACCCAGTCTCCCTTTCTCTTGTAACACTACAAAAGTAAACATCAGCCTTGGCATTCCTTAAGGCCTAGTCAAAATAACAGACTACCTCTAGCTTTAGGTGGGGGCATGGTATTGGAACATTTCATACTATTTCTTCTCCTTTTAGAGTTAATCCAGATGATGGGGCTGGAAAGATGGCTCTGTGGTTAAGAACATTGGCTGCTCCTTCAGACAACCTAGGTGTGGTTCCCAGCACCCACATGCGCTGCTAAAAACTCTCTGTAACTCCAGTTCTAGAGGATCCAATCCCTTCTTCTGGCCTCTGTGGGCATTGCATGTATGTGGTGCCCTTACATACATGAAGGCAAACCACTCACGCACATAAAATAAAAACAAATTAGTGAATTAAAAAGAGTAATCTAGCTGTCAATCACCTGGCCAAGAGACCACCTCTCAGGAAGGCTGGTTCACCTAAAGCCATGCTAAACAGATGGTGGGAGGAATAATTTTCACCTAACGAGATAAAGTACATTTCTTTCCCAGAAACTCTGTCCTCTGTGTAGTTACTTATACAGTCACAATCCTGTAGCTCCACTAAGCCTGCCTGCTTTTAGGAATTACTCAGAAAATCCAACTTTTTCATTTTCCTTTTTCCCCTCTTTTTCTTTGTTTTGGATACAGACCAGTGTGGACGTGGTCTCTCTAATGCTGTCTCTGAAGCCCTGACCCCCTTACCCTGGGATCATGACCTCCATGCCTAACTCTCTTCCTCTTCTGCATCTCTGTCCTTCGTGCAGCTGGCAGAGATCTACAGCTTGCCTACACTATTGTTTCTGCCTTAAAGTCTAATAAAAATGTCCTTAAACTTCCTTCTGAGTCCATAAACCCCAAATCCCCTGTAATATCCAAATCATTTAATCCAGGGCCCCCTCCTACCTGACACACTCCGAGTTAGAGATGCCAAATCTACCACATGACCTCAAGAGAAACCAGTTCCCCAAAGCCCACTGAGGAATCAAAATGATTGGTCAGTGATTAGAGCAGGGCCTGGCTGCTCTAATTTGGGTCTCTTCAACCTATCAGCTTTCTAGGAGTGGCCCTAAAATGGGGAAAGATGAACAGTCACAGAAGTGAGTCAGCACACGTAGGCCGGTTGTCAGCTGGGGGAGATTAAATGTCCCATAGGTAAGGACAATACAAGCCTTAGAAGCTTCAGACTGGGCTTGGGGGATCTTGGTGGGCTGGAGAGGCTGGGGACGACTTCACAGGGAGAAGGGGATCCGATTGATGAGAGCAAGAGACAGGTACCACCGGCTAGGGCAGGGGCCTCAAAGCGGCAGCTCCGAGAATGATGCCGGAGGTCACGAACGCACAGGAGAGTTCCCGTTCCTGGGTAGCTTATCCTTGCCTGGAAGCCATGGTGAAGACCTGACTGAAGCTGAGAGGAGGCACCCGGACACAGGTGGATGGACTAACCGGACTGACCAGCTGACCTCCCCCCCATACCTCACCCAAGTTTCTGCCATAATACTAATACCTCTATGATATTCCATTTAGTGGGACCCCCTCCTGCTATATAAGACCTCTGCATCCCCCAACTCCCACCAATGGATCTATAATAAACATTTATCTAAAACTTACCCTTTGTAGTCCATGAATTTCATTCTTTGAATCTGTCTGATCAGAACCCAAAAACTACCAGGTCTGTGAGGCTTTAGTTACCAACCAGTTTTCTGAGACCCTAACTCCACAAGCTAAGCTCACCATGAACCAAGAAAGGCTCCACCAAACTCAAAGACACCCCCAAAGTCCCCCCATATCATAAGCATGTTTTAAAGAACTGGAAGGTTTGGGGCTCCCCACAAGGGCTCACGTGCAGAATCCAGGGAAAGTGCCTGCTCTCTGGGAGCAGCCTAGAGGGCAGCTGGGCCGGAGCGGCTGTGCTTGGAACGAGCTTCCAGAAGCCCTGCGCAGAGCTTCTCTGACCCACTGAACGCTGGAAAGGAAGGTATACAGTGTTTCCTATGATTGCAGAACTAGGAACAACTGGCATCCTGGTGTAATGACCAGAAAAACTCCAGTTTATTTTACTGTTAGCTCAAGGTTGCAAAGCAGATTCCAGGCAGCCCAGACCCCTCCCCTCTCCTTACTACTGACCAGCTACACATCCAAACCTTGAAACATAGACATAATTAATTACTGATGTTTTGCTTCTATAACTTGCTTATCCTGCTTAAAGGCACCCTGACATTTTCTAAATGGGCCAAAAGTGTAAGGCAGCTTTGCTCTGTTGGCCTCCCCTTTAAAAGATACCCCCCTTAACTTATTCGGGACAGTAGTCACATTGGCAAGACTATATGCTGAACAGACGTTCGTAGTTAGGCACTGAGAGGGTCAGCAGTGCTGGTTTTTGTTTCTGTTCAATAAACTTGGATGATTTGGCTCTGGGATCTTTCTGGACTGTTGGATGTGAGCACAGACCTCTGGAGCCAAGCGTGTGCATTCAGGTACTTCCCCGCAGACGCCACTCGCCAGCCCACTGCTTCCCTCTCAGCCGTCTGACCACAACCTACAGGCAGTCTTCTAGTACTTTCTGCTGCTCCATCAACCCCCAAGTGTGATAATCAACATATATAATAGCATGGGAATGAATATTTTATACTGATACAACCAAATAGTTATTAAGAGCAGCCATTTTTCCAGGCATAGATGCCCAACAGATAAAATTCTCAAAACTCTATTTTTTAATTTATTATTGTTATTAAACTATTTCCATAACATATACTCATTTTTCAATAATTTGAGTCACTTCCCTTTCCATGCCCCCCACCCACCTGAGTTCCTGCACTCTGCCATATCATGTCTTCCTTTTTTTGAGTCTTTCCAGATTTTTTTTTTTCAAAGCAGAGGCTCACTGTTTTGGGGAGAACTTCACTGTTTCGGTCTTTTCCTTTTTACTCCCAGTTCTTTTGTATTTGTTGTTCTCCCCAACCTGCATTACTTCAATACATATACACATATACACACACACAAATATATACATATGTACATACACATATCATCTGAGTTGGAGGATTTTCTTTTTTTGTTAAAAGATGGCATGTTTTCCTTAAGGAAATATTTGAAGGTTCCTCCTTGGCAAGCCCAACGACCATCAATCTTGCTCTTGTGCTCCACACTGGGGTCTTTCTCTCCATGGTCCCCCAACTGAGGTCCAGTAAGAACACATCCTGTCTTGATCTTCCTGTACTGGCCTCCCTGGTACAGCCTGGGTGGTCCAACAATGGCAGTCTACTTTCTGATGAGGCTGAAATCCCAGTAGCTACTCTGTCCACAAGCTGGGTATCTCAGCAGTCCCCATCTAGCATTGAAGGTTTGGAGGATTCTTGGAGAGACATGAGTCTTCAGTCTATATTGGAAGGTTGAAAAGCTGTGTCTCATGTCTTTGAAGGATGGCCAAAGCAGTGGCAGCCACAGAGCTAATGCACTTTCCAGTAAGAATTGAAGACAGGCAAAACAACAGTCTCTCTCTCTTTTTTTTTTCTTTTTGTCTTTTTACTAAGATCTCAAGTTTTATATCTGAAGTACAATTTCTCAGACCTTACAGATTATTTCTGGTTATACTTTCCTTTTGAATATTTAAGGCCACACAGTTAGCCCATATTAACCAAGTTTTTTCTTTTCTCAAGGTCAGTTGAGGATCTATCTGGTCCTCAGGGGTCACTAAGTGTTGTTGGTTTTTTTTGGGGGGGAGCCCCTGGCTCCTTTCATCTTTTCATTTACCAGTTCCATCCACTCAAGGACAAAATCAGGTCTTGCTAGACCAGGCTTCCCTTTTTGAATCATGAGCAGACTTTCCTCTTTATAGACACTGGCTAACGTCCCATTAGTGGATCTCCAAGACCTTTCTATACAGGAAAACTCTCTTTATTGTAAGTATGAAGCTTTACATCTCATAAAGATATTTATTTTGTGGGCTGAAGAGATGGCTCTATGGTTAAGAGCACTGGCTGCTCTCCCAGAGGACCTGGGTTCAGTTCCTGGTATCCACATGGCTGCTAACAACTGCCTGTAACTCCTGTTCCAGTGGACTGATGCCCTCTTCTGGCCTGTATGGGCATCGCACAACATGGATGCACTTACACTGATACACATAAAATAAAAATAAATAAATAAGTTAAAAAGATACTTGGGGGGGGTAGGTCATAAAAATTATGGTTTTCCCATTGTAGTGGTGATGAAAATAAGAAATAGAAAAACCAGTCTGATAGGCCAGGGATCTGCAAAGTGGCAGTTCTGAGAATGTTCTTGCTGGAGGCCAAGAAGCAAGGAGAGTTCTGGTTGCTTGCTCCGTATTAGCTTACCCTTGCCCAGAAACCATCTGAGAGAATGTGACTGAAACTGAGAGCAGGCACATAGATACCTCATGGTTGGACCAACTGGACCCACCAGCTCATCTTCCTTCCCATGGCTCACCCCAGTTTTAACTAAAAGTCCTTCTAAAAGTCCCCAGAATAAAGCTTGATGGTACCCTATTTCCTGGGATCCACTCCTGCTATCCAGAAGCTCCCCCAACTATGACTTTATAATAAGTATATAAGCTATGACTCTATAATAAATTATAAAACTCACTCTCTGTGGCCCACAAATTTTATTCTTTTAATTCACAAGACAAGAACCAGAAAGCCACTAGCTTAGGGAGGCTTTAGAGGCAGTCAAGTTTTCTAGGACCCTAGGTCCCCCAGGCTAAATTCTCTAAGCCAAGAGAACCTCTGTCACTCTCAAAGATTACCCCTAAATTTCCTGTATCAGTAGTGATATGTGTGTATATGTGTGTTCACAGGTTAGTGCATGTGTACACATGTGCATTTGTGTGTGCTGGCACATGTATACACGTGCACTTGGAGGCTGGAGATTGGCATCCACTGGAGGTATCTTCCTTGACCACTCCCCATTTTATTTTTAAAGATTTGGTCTCTCACAGATCCCAGAGCTCACTGATCAGCTGGACTGGCCAGTCAATTAGCTCCAGGGATCTACCTGTATCTGTCCCAACCTCCATCACCCGGGTTACAGAGGAGCGTCACCACACCAAACTTCTACATGGGGCTGAGTATCCAAACTTGGATTCTCATGCTTGTGTGGTGGGCACTTCACCAACTGAGCCATCATTCCAGCCCCTAAAAGTCCTCTTTTCAGAAATCACGCACTAAAGTCATGATGGTGATCAGTGTCAGGGCAAACATTCAGCAGCTAGGACTAGTGTCATGGGGATCTGGCAAGAACGGGCTGGCGCTATGCAGACGGCCTTCCTGCCTTTACTCACCAACTCTTCATCTCTGATGCTCCAAAGCAGGGCTGCTTGAACCTCCCCCTCACAATTCCTGTTCACCTGAGAAGTCTTTACATGAACCGGGTATCGTGAAGGAATGTTCCCGGAAAAGAAACCCTGCATCTTCACACTGAACCTTCTACAGGGCTGACCAGCTGATTAGAACCTCAATGATTGCAGAGAGTTTGAAGTGTTGCATTTAACTGCATTTATCTTGGGCCATCTTTAGCCTCCTAAATAGGCACTCCTTGTCCATCTCTGTGTCTGACTTAACATCCATCCTGTGACTAGTAGATTAAATCCTTTTGGAATGTATTAACTTAGCAGACCAGACCACCAGCTTCTACCTACTCAAGGGCTAAGCATCCTGCCAGACAGCATCTAAGGCCCAGAGCAGAATTCTCCCACTTTGCTGTAACCTGGCTCTTGGATGCTCCCACTAATGTATTTGAAAAGTGTCTTGATTTATGCCTTTCTTTGTTTTGTTACTATAAAAACTTCATTAAACTGTTACCACATTGGAATTAAATTTGCCATAACTTGAATCTGTGTTTCATGGTCATACATATTTGGCTCCAGAATATCTTATTATTATCCCTATGACTATCTCTTATTCCCTTCGAAGTAACAGTTGTACTTCTGTGTTGACTGTCAGTAAATAGGTGTACAAATTGTGTCAACATTGTATAGGTATATAAACAAACATTTACTGACAATAAAAAAGAAATTTATTATAAAGCAATTCTTTTGCATAAATATAACGCTACCATTTATTAAAGTGTTACAATAGCAAGAGAATAGTATGTCTGGCCTAGATGGAGACTTAACATTCCAGCTGGGGTAGGTCAATCACCTGGCCCAGGGACCACTCTTAGGAAAACAGGTTCACTGTAAGCCATGCTAAAGAGATACTGTATTTTTCCTTCTCAGAATCCCCACCCCAGGGCAGTATCTTACCAGGCAACAATCCATGTAGCGTTGGAAGTCTGCCCACTGAAGGAGAAATCTTAGGTCCTGAATGTCTCTTGCATGACCACTACTCCCTGGCAGCTTTCCTGGAAGGCTGTGTCTCACCCACTACTGGCTGCCCCCCCATATGACTCAATCCCAATCACAGGGAACTCCCTGGACTAGAGTTCTTCATGTCTGACCCTCCTCATAATGGGAAAGGCCACTTTGCACATTCCCGAGTTGATATAACCTCAGCCCGAAGGCCCTTCCCCCTCCCCAAAAGGGGAGTCTATAAGGGAGGGTGTACTCTCTGCGATTCCATGCTTTGAGGAGGTACCCACCTTCCCTGGCCCCTGGGGAGGGTGGAGGGGGCTTTCAAGTTTATTCTCTAATAAATCTGCTCGCTCTGCAGGTCAGTTTCCCTTCGTTTCCTTCCCGCTTCTCATTTCATATTCTCTCTCTCTCTCTCTCTCTCTCTCTCTCTCTCTCTCTCTCTCTCTCTCTCTTTCTCTCTCTCCCCTCTCTCTCCCACTTCCTTTCCTGCCATTTCCATTCCTGGCATTCAGGACTTGGACGGAGGAGCAGCCAGCAAGTAACCCTGGATCCAGCCCTCACTGCCTGTTGCTACGTGGGAGTGGTAGGAGTGCTAGGACCGCGTCTCAAGATCTTTATTGCCTGGCCCAGGAACCCTGCTGCCAACTCCCTCTGGGTTTTCCCTATAGCTGATCTTGCCCTCTCTGACTTTCTGTCACAAAGAAAAAGGGCAGGCCATCACCGTGATGTCTGTCTTTTTCATCCAATATTGGCCATCCTTACCCAACTGCAGGGTAAGTGCTGTGTCTGCCTAGGTGGCACCCCTAGGAAGGACAGGTTGTACATGTCATACTTTTGGTCTCAGAGATCCTCAGAGCCTCACTTTGGGGGATGGATGCCCCAGAGGACAGCCTGAGAGTCAGCCGCTAGCCTCGTCCCATCCGGCTGGGCCTTTGTCTCAGGACGCTCTGATTCAGCTCTCAGCACTTTGCCTCCTCATTCCTATTCTGCAGATGGGCTCCCAAATTTCTAAGGTCCCTGGTCACACAACCTTTGCTTGTTTCCTAAATAACCTCCCAGCCTTGAGATTCCAATCTGGTTTAAAATGAAAGTGTGATTTAAAATGGAAGAAATTGCCTGTCGACCTTTGGCCACAGTACAGGCTAGACAGCCATAAGCAGTGGCCTAAATTTGGCACATTTTACCCAAATCTCATACACAGGAGTGGCAGATGGACCGAGATTCCCTATGTTCAAGAGTTCCTTCTTCTCTGCTCTCTCCCTCAATCCTCTGAGCAGACTCCTGTTGGTAAATTGTACTGTTTGAGCTCACTGTTAGGCTGACTCTGAAGATGGGAGTGGCCACCTGTTTCAGATTCAAGCATCTTAAAAGGTCCTCCAAATTCCTCTCCTAAATTGAGTTGTCCCCCAACTCTGTGACAGGGAAGACGACAACAGAGAAATGGTAAAAGTAGAATTTTAGCACAGGGATTCCAATACACAATCTAATCTGAAAATTAGGATTAACTAAAAGTTGTATTCACATCTGAAATGGAGATTTTCAGTATAAAAGAAAACTGTATTGGGGCTGGAGAGATGGCCTAAAGAGCGCCAACTGCTCTTGCAGAGGACCCGGGTTCGATCCCCAGCACCCACATGGCAGCTGAAAACCATCTTTAGCTCCAGTTCCAGGGAAATCCGACACCCTCTTCTGACCTCCGCAGCTATGCACAACACGGGTGCACAAACCTACATGCAGACAGTACATTCATACACATATGAAAATAAATAAAAATTTTTTAAAAATTATAAAAAAGGAAAAGAAAACAGTATTTACATTACTATTACTCTCATGCACAAAATTTTTGTTAAAAGTGTGTGCATTTAAACCTTTATATTATTTTATCAAGAGGTTCCTTAGCATGTTAAATATCACAGCAAAATATTTTGATGGTGAATTATTGCAGGACCTGTAGCTAGAATTATGGCTACAGCAGCCACCTTTGCTGTGGTTCCCATCAGACTTGTCATGATTTAAAAGACTTATTTTGTGACTAGGGGAACACGTATAGGATTTGAGATATTGCACAGATTGCAATGTCATTTTAATGTTACCCAAGTCTGTGTGATGTGAGTCCCATATAATGAACCTGAACATGATTGGCAAAGGCTCAAATAATTTACTGGGCCTTGATCCTTTTCATAATGCTTCACTGGATAGTTTTAAATTACAAAGGCAAGTTCTTGTGGTAGCAGTGACAGGCCCAAGCACCAACTGTTGGTGGCAAGCAAATCTGGGAAAGTACAACTGCTTGGAGACCCTTTCAAATATCTTAAAACATAGTTTTCTCTCCTAACTGCTACAACTATATTGATTGCTATTCTTTGTTCTTCTGCTGGTCTGACTTTTATTAGTAAGCCATAAATTCCTGTTACTCCGTGAGTTCCCTGTTAACCCATGAGCTCCTTGTTGATCTCTGTGAATTCGTTGGTCTGGACATTCATTCTCCCCTTGCTTGAAGCTTTGCTAATCCTGGGTTCCTGTGTCTCTCTCCTATGTACCCCTGCCCTTGGGAGGTGGCAGGAATAGAAGGTCTGATTAGACTCCATGTCCTCTTCTCTCTAGTAGACATGTACTAGGCTAGATCCCAATCATTAGCCAGCCAGAGAGACACCTCAGAGTTCAATGCCAACTGCTAGTCTCTGCAATGCAACCTCAGGTGAGCAGAGACTAAACTAACCCTACAAGATCCCAAACTGCACCTGACTCCTGTTTCTCCTGTGGTAAGGACAGGCACTGGGCAAAAGCATGCGCTTACTCAGCCTCCTGCCAAGCTTTGCCACTTTTGTGGTCAGTGGGGATCTTGAAAGTAGGACTGCCCTCAGGGGGAGTCGTCCTCCCCTCTCAGTTCAGTTCTTTTCACCCTCACAGGAGGGTTTGCACTTACTGGAATGTAGAGGTCCCCCAGCTTCCTGCCCAGAATGATGAGTTTGTGAAATCTAAGATTACTGGGACAGTGTTTGGCTGTCCTTTCCATCTATATCTGCCACCTGGCCTCCTAAATTAAATTTCCTGAATGATTTTCACTGAGAACAGAATTAGATATATTGCTTCATAAAGATGTTTCCAAGTGTCAGCTGTGAGTTCAGTCATACTTACAGTTAATAAATTAGCCCAGTTATTTTTAATTTTTAATTCGGATTCTTAATTCAGAAAAATGTCAATTGGGTCATTCAATTCTACAGAGCTGGCCTGCCTGCCTGTCTTGGGATCAGGATGACAGTGTTAGAATGCTACTGAAGCAGCAGCATTCAGAAAGTGGGAGGAGAGAGAGTTGGGGATAGGGCATAGGTGGGCCTGTGGCTGGTATCAGGAAGAGCATCCTGAGAGAAATCAGGTAGGTGTCTTTTTCATCTCCAGTGAGGGTGAGGCATGAGTGCAGGAGGTTACAGCCACCCTTCCTCAGATCACAGGAACACAGTCCAGCGTGACTGTTTCTCAGAACTCTGCTTCTGTTGGCTTTCTGGAATTCCTGACTTAGGTGGGAGATGACCTTACATTCTACCCTTTTGTGTCATAGGGAGAGGGGGTGACATTTTTTTCCTCTAACTGCTTCCTGCTGATGGGGGACAATGAAGAGAGAATTAATGACACAAGAGGGTGTCATGTTGTCAGCAGGGACAGGTTTGTATTTATCTCAAGGGAAAGCAAGCAAAATTGATTAAAACTGGAACAGGCGAGTTGTTGGATATGGTCTTGCAAGCACCAGATAAGGCAGTAAGCTATTACCAGGATGAGGCCCAAGGTTACTTAGAGGTCCAGTTAGGGGATATAACCATGGGGGTTATGCTGCCACATTTTGGTTTCCAGCCAAGAAATTGGCTACTTTTTCTTTTCATTTTACTAAGATTTGAAATACAATTTCTAGGCTTTAAAAGAAATATTCTGTTTATTTATCTTTGGTTATACTTTCTTTTTGGGGTATTTAAGGCCACACAGTTAGCCCAGATTAACCAAGTTTTTTGTTTCTCAAGGTCAGCTGAGGATCTGGTCCTCTGTGGTCACTCGAGTTTTAGGGGGGTGGAGGGAGCTGGATCATTTGGCTTTTCTTTTGCCAGTTCCATCTATGCAAGGACAAAGGTTTTGCTGGACCAGGCTTCCCTTTGAGGCATGAGGGGACTTTCCTCTGTGTTGACCTTCCTCTTTATAGACACTGGACCCTGGTTGGAGTCCCTTTAGTGTATCTTCAAGACCTCCCCGCACAGGATAACTGGTGACTCACGGTTGCAGGACATTTCAAGAGAAGCCCCCATACATCATCTCCTGGGACTTAGGTGACCTCAGTTGAACAAATTTGTTCCTTAAGTCCCTTAGCTGAATTAGTATGGGCATTAAGTATGGTAGTTAACCATCCAGAAAAGCTGTTACACTAGCCTGATACTTTATATCACTGTATAATATTTAGATAAGGCTTGAACAAAATTCAAGCACCCATGCATAAACATTGACTGGAAGAGAGATTTAATACCATAGGTTAAGCAGGCATAGCCCATGAAAGAGATTTGAACAATTTCATGCCTATCTTAAATGTAGACTGTTCATTACAAACAGAAGCAGTCCCTTTTCTTTCCCAGACTCTCATATCCTGATTTATAGTTCTCCAAGAGTGTGAGTTATATCACATGCCTATTGACAGGAAATAAACAGGTAAGGTTTACCAAAGCCCATCCAAATTGTCTCTTTCTGGACCACATACTGCTGACTCATGGAGATAAAACCTAGCTTCTCTTTAGTGGAGTTATCTTGTTAAGTGCAAAAGAAATATCACAAGTAACACTTGCACAATATAGAGAAAAATAAAGAATGTCTTTCAGTAGCATAAGAAGCCCCAAACTTATCTGTGTCCATTTAATCTAAATCTGTAACTGGGAGTCCAGTACAAGCCAGGAGTGGACTGAAAATTAACAATAACTCTGTATATTTATAATACTATTTAGGCCATTAGTAAACTAGCTTAACTGTTTATAGTATTTTTATTCTGGAAATATTTAGCCATTTTAACTTAATACAGGTATCTTATCCTTTTACTAAATTTTTAAATGCCATGCTTTATGTAGATAAAGCTTGGGCAAAAACTGAACATTCTTTTAGGGGGGACATTAAGTATAGTCATTAGCCATCCAGAAAGGCTAAGTTACACTAGCCTGATTCTTTAAATTAATGTATAATATTTAGATAAGGCTTGAACAAAATTTAACACAAAATTGAAACATAGTCTCCCTTTAGTCCCAGCTGGCCTGGAGCTTACTATGTAGACCAGGCTGGCCTTGAACTCACAGAGATCCTCCTGCCTCTGCCTCCTGAGTGCTGGGATTAAAGGTGTGCACCACCACGCCCAGCCTAAAAACTGAATATTCTTAAATAAATTTTGACTAGATATACATTTTGCTTCTTTTTTTAACTTTTTTAAAAATTTTGTTTATTTTTTTTTTATGTGTATAAATGTACTGTCTGAATGTATGTTTGTGCACCCGTGTTGTGCAATGCCGCGGAGGTCAGAAGAGGGAGTCGGATTCCCCT
>VZQC01003477.1:82894-170234 GCA_009823505.1 Rhizomys pruinosus | reverse complement strand
TGTGCACCCGTGTCGTGCAATGCCGCGGAGGTCAGAAGAGGGTGTCGGATTCCTCTGGAACTGGAGTTCTCCTGGAATTGGAGTTTCAGATGGTTCTCAGCTGCCATGTGGGTGCTCGGATCCCAGGTCCTCTGCAAGAGCAGTCAGCGCCCTTAACCGCTAGGCCATCTCTCCAGCCTCCCAAGGAACCTTCTGCAAGGCTGATTGATATCAGACCTTCAAGGATGTGGTAAAGTTGAATGTTCTAATTCTAGAGCCAAATTCCTCAGTCCCTTAATAGCCACGTCCTACCCTTCTCTACAAATCCCCTAGCATATTTGTGTGAATCTTAGGGCATATACAAACACACCCTCTAGTTTCCAATAAATCAAAGGGTTAAGAATGCTGTCAGACAACATTTCAGGCCTACAGCAGAGTTTTCCTTGCTCTGCTGTAACTGTCTAACTAATATTTTCACCAACATATTCGAAAAGTGCCTTGATTTAATATTTTATTTGTTCTTTTACAATAAAAAAATTCATCCCTGTATTACCATTTTGGAACATAGAATTTGGAGTAGCCTAAATCTGTGTTCCTGAACCATGATTACTCTTATTTATTTCCAGAATAAATGATTTCTTATTCCCTTAGAGATGAGAGTTGTGGGTTTTCTAATTGACAGCATATGTGTAAATAGGTGACTTTTCCTGTATTTCACTGGTACGTATACATAATATGCATGTAAGCGTCTATTGTACAAAAGTATCTTTAATTTCTCAAGTACTTTCACAAAGCTATGTGCCTGGTTTGACATTGGCGAGTGCACGCAGACATGGTCCCTAGCTCTGATTCACCACTGAAGGTTAGGAAGCTCATTCATACTTTGACCCCAACTCCTGATCAACATTTGAGCTTAGGGAGTTTACCAAGACTCTGGCCCCCATGCTAGGTAGACTTTTTAGGTCAGAGAATGAGCTGAGAATCCTGCCCCACATTCAGTCTCCACCCAGTTCTTCTTCCCCTCTATTGTTCTTTGTTTTTGGTTTTTTTTAGGACCTTCATTATATTTTATTTTATTGTTTTTCCAAAGCCAATTTTTATTGAAGCTTTGTGCATTTCATACAAAATTCCCCAATCAAATCTAGATCCATTCCCCCTTCCCTTCCCCTCTCCACCCAACCAGAGCTCATGCATTCTGCTAAGCATGTTTTTCACCTTTTTGTCAATCTCTTTTAAAATTTTCAATGCAGAAGTTCACCATTTCAGTCAGTTCTTTGAATCAGTCTTGTTGTTGGTGTTGTTGTTGTTTCTTTCTTATTTATATAATACTTGGTNCAACCATCAGAAACTCCCAGTTCCAGGGAAATTCTGACACCCCCCTTCTGACCTCTGTCAATTGCACGACATGGTTGCACAAAACCTACATGCAGACATTGATACACATACAGGAAAATAAATAAATGCTGGGCGTGATGCGCATGCCTTTAATCTACACTTCGGAGCAGAGGCACAGCCAGGATCTCTGTGAGTCCGCAGAGCGGCAGCCCTGGTTTACAGAGTGAGTTCCAGGACAGGCACAGAGCACAGGGAGACCCTGCTTCAAAAAGAACCAAAAACAACAACAAAAAAAGAATACATGTCAGTTTACTTGTGTTTGTAATGTGTGCCATAGCAACATGTCGAGGTCAGAAAGACAATTTGCGGAGTTGGTTCTTTCTTTCCACCAAGTGGTTCTAAGGTATCAAAGAAGAACCTGTCCCCCTAAAAAAAAAAAAAAGGTGTGGCAGAGCTGGGAATAAAGTTCACGTGGCAGACCATTTGCATATGCATGCACGGATTCTAGATTCAATTAGGTACACCTGAGGAAGGAGAGGGTAGGGACAGGGAGGGAAGGACAGATGGAAGAAGGATTAGTTTACTTAATGCTCAGGAGGCAAAAAGCCTTGGATTGATCCAGCGTCACCTGGGAATACAACACTGAAATTAAATCAATGGAATAAATTTAAATAAGCGTGTAGGCGTGATAAAGCTCAGTACATAGAGTGCCTGGGTGCTTGGTTAACAAGCACTTAGTACTAGCCTTTGATCCCCCAGAAGTAGATCAACTGTGATGTGTTGACCGCCTGCCAATACTGTAGTGTGAGAGGGCAGAGGTAGGAGGATCAGAAATCAGGTCAGCCTCAGCAACATACAGAGCTTCAGGCCAGCCTGGTAGGCAACACAAAACCCTGTATGAAAAAAAAAACAAATTTGATGCTTTCGCTTTAGTAGCATTGCAGTATACTAAAATTGAACAATTTCAAAGGATTAACATGGCCCCTGGCAAGGTATGATTGAAAATTTGTGAAGCCAGTCCAATAATTTTCATTTTATTTGTCCTTTTTTTTTTTTTTTTTTTTGGCTTTTTATCGAGGACGGTCTCCCTAGCCCCAGCCTGTCCTGGGAACTCACTCTGTAGGACCAGGCTGGCCTTGAACTCAACAAAGATCGCCTGCCCCGCCTCCTGAATGCTTGAGATTTAAAGGCGTGCGTCCACCACTCCTGCCTTATTTGGTCTTCTTTGAGACAGTTTCCCTTGTAGCCCCAGCTGGCCTGTTAACTCACTGTATAGACCAGGATTGGCCTAAACTCACAGAAAATTCTGACTGCCCCCGCCCTCCAAAGTCTGGATTAATAAGGTCGCTGCACAAACCAACCCCATGCAGCATGTCCATTATCTTTTTTTTTTTTTTGGTCTTTCGCAGACAGGGTCTCCCGTAAGTCCCAGCTGCCTGGAACTCACTCTGTAGGACCAGGCTGGCCTTGAAACCACCACAAGCATCCGCCTGCCTCTGCGCTCCAGAGTGCTAGATTAAAGGCGTTGCCACCACCGATGCCCGCTAGCAGGTCCCATTATCTTAAAGGGGGGAAGGTAGCTGGAGTCGTGCCTCAGCGGTTATGAACTGGTACTGCTCTGGCAGAGAATCTTAGTTTGGTTTTCAGCACCTAAGTGGGCAGCTCACCACAGCCTGTAACCCTGGAACCAGGGCGATCTGATACTTCTGACCTGGGACATCTGCACTCATATGCACAAACATGACTAAAATAATAACAACAAAGCTTAAAATAATCAATAAAATAAACCCCTTAAAAATAAATATTCCCCGGGCGTTGAAGTGGGTGGTTCAATGGCCCACTTTAAGGGTACCTAGCACTATTTGGGAAGGCAAGAACAAGTGCGATCTTTGTGAGGGTTTTCAAGGCCTAGCAACTGGGGTCTCCACGAGTGGAGTATTCCAGGACAGCTTGGGCGTCCTAGGGAGACCCTGTCTTCACAAATAGAGACACAAACTAATAAGAATAAATCAACATTACTGAAGCTAAAAGATATAACATTAAATATAATTCGAAGCATGGGAAAAAAGTGAATATTGTGTGAGAATTATTCAAGTGTCTCAGGCATCTTGCGTGAGGTTCATTGCTCACATGTCGATACGACCTACCCTACCCCTCACTCCATAAACAAACCTTTAAAGGTGAAACTCACTGATGAAAAGTACTCACACATCACCACACAACAAACAACACACAGAGGCAGATTCTGAAAACAGAAAGAGGGGCAGTATCAATGATATGAGAAAAAGAAGCAGTACTAAAATTAAATAAATTAGGAGAAAGATAGGAGGGAGACCAATGATAAAAAAATAAAGCAGTTGAGTGCACGGTTGGTACAATATCATCTTAGCTCTTTTTAATCTCAAGCTATTTTGTCGGAGGCAGAGAACAGGTGGATCTCCATTTTTGTGCGATGCGATCTTCGAGGAAGGCCAGCAGCGGCTGGTTCTATTAGCACATAATTTCCAGGCCTTTCATGGCGGGGGCACAGGCAATAGACCGGTCTCTTCAGAGGAAAAAAATAAGAAAGCCACCATTATTTCTAAAGTGCCGAGAGGGGCAGAGAGTAAGGCGGAGACCTAGATGAGATGATATACATCTAAAGAGGACAGTGAAAAGCCAAATAGACTATAAAAAAGATTTGGAAGGCAGAGCGTAAGTGCCCTTCCCTGTAAACTATGTGTTCTCTTATTCTGTCACACACGAGCAGGGGTCCAGGCCCCAAGACCTTTGCGTGTCCTCCCAGGTCCTCAGAGTCACAAACCCTTATGCTCTGAGAGCTTTGATCAAAACCCTGTGCAGGTAGAGGGCGAAGGGGGAAGAAAGCAAACCTTGGGTAGAGTGACAAAACTGTGGGATCTTTCATTGGCAGTCCCCAAAAGCCTTAGAGAGTCTCCGTTCTGGAGAAGGCTTTATTGTGAAGATGCGATAGAAGAAGAAACAGGACTGCTGGGAGGGGCAGGGTGCACCTTCTAAACTAGATCTTGCAAAAGACTTAGAATCAAAGTCAGGAGATAATTGAGGATCATTGAAACAAACTGGTCTGGTCTGGACTCCTGTCAAGCCGGGAGAAGGCCTTAAAAGGCCCAAGTAAAGAGCTGGGAGTTCATTGTAAACATTGAGAACCAATCACTGTGTTGGAGCAGGGATTGTGCCAGCCGGGATAGGCAGCAGGATAATTAGGGAGGTGAGTTCCACAGGGATGAAGATTCCTGACCAAGGTATCTACAAGTGGACAGGCGCGGGTATTGGGCGCATGGCGATCAAGGCTTCAGCTTGGGTGACTCATATGCTGTTACCATGAGAGAAACTGGGAGCAACTCAACGTGTGGAGGAGCAGAGGCCACTTAGTCAGGCTTCCTCCTTTAAGCCATTACACCTCCAAGACCCCCCCCCCCCAAAAAAAATAAAAGATCTCGGTCCAGGTTCGGTGGTACATGCCTTTAATCCCAGTGCCTCAGAGGCAGAGGCAGGCAGATCTCTGGTTGTTCAAGGCCAGACTGGTTGTATATAGGCTGCAGTTCCAGGAACCAGTAAGGGCTACTGGGGAGACCTTGTTCACAAAGAAACCAAACAACAAAAGACAAAAAATCCACTCCTGACGAGTGAGGAAGTCCTGAGTCAGTGGATTTTGTTTGTGGGGTCTTTTTGAACAGCGGTCTTCTCCTGTACACCCTAGCTGGCCTGAGACTCTCTGTAGACCAGGCGGCCTTGAAATCACAAAGATCGCCTGCCCTTCTGCCCTCCCCCAGTTTGCTCACCGCACCACACCCGGCTTATTATTTTGCAAATATGAAAACTGAGACCACAGGAAAGGGAAATGATTTGCCTCTGGTGATGTTGGTGTCAAAGTATGAACTTGCATTTGGGTCTCTGCCCCAAGAGTACATCTGTCTCCAGGATAGCGGCTTGCCATGCATCAGGGGCTTAAAGCCCCGAGCACCTGTCCGGACTGGTTCGTCCCAGCAGCGGACTCACAATCCAATTTATCGGTTGACCACGGGTGAGAGGAGACTATGGGATAAAGTCAAAAAAGGAATAGCACTAGGCGGCGCTCGTGGAGAATACAGGCGGAGTGACCACCGCGAGTTCTTGAGCTTAAACTAGCAAATTTGTGGGGATCTTTGAGTGTTGAACATGCCCTCACTTTGGGGAGGCAGGAATGGACTAGGCGGATCTTTGTGAGTTCAAATAGGGCCAGCCTGGTGTTCACCGCAGAAGGAAAGTTCCAGAGAGAGGTAAGTCTGTGTGCATCAGGTGTGAGACCCTGTCTCGAATTAAATCTCAAAAACAAGAAATGTCACTTGCTAGGACCTCATGGTCCCTCTCATGCTTACACATCACCACACCCCTGTAGCCGATACCCTAGAGAAAGGAGTGCTCTAGGACTTTCAAACCAGTGGGCTGAGCTGGGTAAAAGTGCTCACTTGGTCCAGATGTTCTAGGTATACCTCCAAAATACCTCTGTAGGATGGTACTCATACATCTAACTCTATGGTGTAGTGCTAATCACTTTTTTACACGGCAATTGAAAGCTCACCAACCAAAACATTTTCAAGATAACTAAAGGAAAAGGACCGTTTCCTTTTCAGGGGTATTAAATAAGGATAAACTTTTTGGTTTCATCCCAAAAGTTAAAAAGTTCCTTTGGCACATTTAATCTCAATGACAGGGGTCCCATTGGTGAGCTTTCCACTACGCTGAACTACAAGACCAATCCCTCTGGCGACCTAAGCAATGATATTGCCAGGCAGATAATAATAGCAAAATAAACACGCCACACCTAGACCCAATAAGGAATTACTCAAAGTCCTCGGAGGCGGAAGATAGGTCAGTATTTTGAAAAACAAGATATAACATGTTAAGGAAGAAACCCGATAACCGATCCTGCACCTCCCATGGAAACTTCTTTTTTAGCATTTGTATTTGCTTTTATTATGTATTTTTCTCTATAATGTCATGGCGGGGCTATTGGTATTGAATTATTACTGTCTGCATGCAGTCTTGTATGAATGTACTGTCTTGGATGCAAGTCTCGTCTGCACCCGTTGTGGTGCAATGCCGCGAGGTCAGAATAGGGTGTCGTGTCGGATTCCTCTGGAACCTGGGTCCTCTGCAAAAAAAAAAAAAAAAAAAAATGGTTCTCAGCTGCCATGTGGGTACTGGTGCTCGGATCCCAGGTCCTCTGCAAGAAGCATGTCAGCGCACCTAACCGCTAGGCCATCTTCTCCAGCCTCCCATGGACCTTTCTATGCAAGCTGGATTGATATCAGACCTTCAAGGATGTGGTAAAGTTGAATGTTCTAATTCTAGAGCCAAATTCCTCAGTCCCTTAATAGCCACGTCCTACCCTTCTCTACAAATCCCCTAGCATATTTGTGTGAATCTTAGGGCATATACAAACACACCCTCTAGTTTCCAATAAATCAAAGGGTTAAGAATGGCTGTTCTCCAGACCAACATTTTCAGGCCTACAGCAGAGGTTTTCTTGGTCTGCTGTAACTGTCTAACTAATATTTTCACCAACATATTCGAAAAGTGCCTTTGATTTTAATATTTTATTTGTTTTCTTTTACAATAAAAAATTCACCCTGTTGATTTTTACCAGTTTGGAACATGGAATTTGGGGTGGCCTAAATCTGTGTTCCTGAACCATGATTACTCTTTTTATTTCAGAAATAAATGAATTTTCTTATTCCCTTAGAGATGAGAGTTGTGGGTTTTCTAATTGACAGCATATGTGTAAATAGGTGACTTTTCCTGTATTTCACTGGTACGTATACATAATATGCATGTAAGCGTCTATTGTACAAAAGTATCTTTAATTTCTCAAGTACTTTCACAAAGCTATGTGCCTGGTTTGACATTGGCGAGTGCACGCAGACATGGTCCCTAGCTCTGATTCACCACTGAAGGTTAGGAAGCTCATTCATACTTTGACCCCAACTCCTGATCAACATTTGAGCTTAGGGAGTTTACCAAGACTCTGGCCCCCATGCTAGGTAGACTTTTTAGGTCAGAGAATGAGCTGAGAATCCTGCCCCACATTCAGTCTCCACCCAGTTCTTTCTCACCCGTCTATTGTTTCCTTTGTTTGCGTTTTTTTTTAGGAACCTTCATTATTATTTATTTTATTGTTTTTCCAAAGCCAATTGTTTATTGAAGCTTTGTGCATTTCATACAAAATTTCCCCAATCAAATCTAGATCCATACACCCCTTCCCTTCCCCTCTCCACCCAAATCCAGAGCTCATGCATCTGCTAAGCATGTTTTTCACCTTTTTGTCATCTTCTTTAAAATTTTCAATGCAGAAGTTCACCATTTCAGTCAGTTCTTTGAATCAGTCTTGTTGTTGGTGTTGTTGTTGTTTCTTTCTTATTTATATAATACTTGGTTATTAAATATTACCTCAACCTTGGGGTCAAGGTGGGAGACTACCTGGGTCTTTCACTTTTTTTTCTTTTTCTCCAGATCATATCTTTCTCTTACCTCTCCCAGAGAACAAAGGCTGCATAGTTTATAGTCCCTGATTCTACCTCATGAGAGATGAAACTGTTCTGGATTATCTGAGTGGACATCTTTATCCTGTTCTTTTCTTTGTACTTACAGAATCACTGTTTTGTAGTCAACTCACACTCTATTTTCATGGTGGGCTTACTTCTGAGGAGTACTATAGTTTCAGACAGTAATTAGCAATGGAGGTCTGAGGATAGACCATGATACCATGAGCAACAGTCTAAAAAAGGAAACTGTCACCTCAACCTTACTATAACTTTGTCTTTCTTGAACACTGAAAATACCTCAAGTAAAAGTGAAAAGGCTACCTGAATTCAAAGCAATAAAAAAATCCTAACCTATGATTTGACCCCAGATGGGCATATCCCATTAGAAAAATACCAGGAAGATGAGAAATCAAGACAATTAGTCTCATCCTAAAACTATAAATCCCATAGTAACATCCCCCAGTGAAAACAATCTAAACAAAATTTAAGACACACAGTTCAATAGAATGATTCTAAATAATGTCCAGATGATTCAAAAGGACACAAATAGTTTCTAAGAGAACAAAAACAAACAGCTGGCTGAAACAAAGAAGTGAATTCAGGCTACTGAAATAGAAGTTAAAAAAGAGGAATAATGAAGAAAATCCAAACTGAGATGATAATGAAAATGAAAAATATAATAGGTCAAATGAAAACTTCAGTAGAAAACCTCACTCAATAGAATGGGTCACACGGAGAACAGAATTTCAGGGCTTGAAGACAAGGTAGAGGAATTGCTCTTTCAGCTTAAGAAAATGTTACACCTTAAAAAGCATTTGAATAAAACATACAAAAATGTTTAGAACACCATGAAAAGACAAAATTATGGGCATTCAAGAAGGAGAATTTTATGCCAAAAGAATAAGAACTATTCTCAATAAAATCATAGAAATTTTCCCAAATCTATGGAAAGAGATACCCACCCAGATAAAAGAGGATCAAGGAACATCAAAAAGATAAGATTAGAAAAGAAGTGTCCCATGTCATATTACATGTAATTAAAATATTAAATACACAGAACAAAGTCTATTGAATATTTCATGAGAGAAGGGCCAAGCTACATGTAAAGATAGGCCTGTCAGAATAATTTGCCTGAACAATAACTAAATATTGACAGTGTCATCTACCCTATAAAAAGATGACTAGCAGATTGGATTAAAAAAATTAGATCATTCCTTTTGCTGCCTAAGAAACATGACTTACCATCAACAAGAGAAG
Source organism: Rhizomys pruinosus (assembly GCA_009823505.1). Classification (NCBI taxonomy): domain Eukaryota; kingdom Metazoa; phylum Chordata; class Mammalia; order Rodentia; family Spalacidae; genus Rhizomys; species Rhizomys pruinosus. The sequence continues at coordinate 161,121 of VZQC01003477.1, read as the reverse complement.
CTCTCATAGGAAAAAAGATGGAAAAACTTCCATACAAATGAGGCCAAAAGTCAAGAAGCCACTATTATTCCAATATTTGGCAAATAGACTTCAAATAAAGTCAGAAGAAATAAATAAAATGTCACTGCATACTGATGAAGGGAAAAATTCCATCCAGAGGAAACTGCAATTCTAAATACATACACATCAAACACATGCTAACCAATTTTCATTAAAGAGATACTAGATATAAAGTCACTGATTAATACAAACACAGTAATAGTCAGAGTCTTCAGTACTTCCTTCTGACTGCCACACCAATCAATTAGACAAAGGGTAAACACTGGAATTAAATGACATCATAGACCAATTGGACTGAGCAAACTTCTACAGAATATTCCACTCAAACAATACACATTTCTCTCAGGAGCCCATGGAATTTTCTGTAAAATATTAGGACACAAAGCAAGCCTCAAAAGAAACAAAAAAAATTGAAATAATCCCTTGTATTCTGCTGATCACAATGGAAAAAGACAACAAAAATCAGTAACAAGGGAAATTACAGAAAACTTAACAACCCATGGAGATTAAACAACATAGTATTGATCAATGAATTGATCACTGAAGAAATCCAGAGGACATTAAAAATTCCTAGAATCTGGGATTAGGTAGATGGTTTGATTGTTAAATTTCTTACTGTGGAAGTATAAGGACTAGAGGTTTGATCCCCAGATCCCACACAAATTCTGGGTGGGCAAGATAATCTGCTTGTAATTTGAGCTTCATAAGGTGGTGACATGGAATCCTCAGAACAAGCTAGCTAACAAGACTAGCTATATTGCTGATCTCTGGATTTTATTGAGGGATCCTGCCTCAATGAATAAGGTGGAAGATCAATCAAGAACAATTCATGACATCAATATGCACACATGCAGAACATGCATACACACACACACACACACACACACACACACACAAATGGAAGAAAAAATACCTAAAGTTGAATGGAATGAAAATATAACATACCAAAATTTACAGAATACAATGAAGGCAGCCATTAGAGAGAATTATTTGGTTCTAAGATCCTATATTAAAATCAGAGAGATCTGATGGTTCTGTTGTTAAGAATGTGTGCTGCTCTTCCACCAGATAGATCTGGGTTCAATTGCTAGCAACCATATTGGACAGCTCAAAACCACCTATAATTTCAGCTCAGAAGGATCAACTTCTTCTAGACTCCATAAGCACCTGCACTTACATGAACATTTCCCCACACAGATACATACAATTAAAATAAAATAAAAATCATTTTTTAAAACAGAAAGTTCTCAAATAAATGAAGTAAGGATGCATCTCTAGGAATTAGATAAAAACAAGTCAAACCCAGAATCAGTCGACAGAGAGAAAGAACTAAAATCAGGGCAGAAATTAATAAAATAGAAATTTTAGAAAACATAAACCCCCAATGAAATAAAGAGTTGGTTTTTTGAAAACAATAATTAAGATTTACAGACTATCAGCTAAATTATTCAAAAGAAAGAAGACCTAAATTAATAAAATTAGAAATTTCAAGGTAAACATTAAAATGGACACTGATAAAATCCAGAAAAACTATGAATACATACCTTACAAGTCCAATAGACTGGAAAATACAAAATAAATAGATGTATTTCTAAATGCATATGACATACCAAAGTTAAAACAAGATTAAATAAATTATTTAGAGAGACCTATTAACAAGTAATGGTACTGAAGCTGTAATTTTAAAACCTCTGAATTTTTAAAAGTCCAAGTCCAAATGGATTCGGCACAGAATTCTATCAGACCCTCAGATAAAACCTAACACCAATATTTCTTAAAATATTCCATAAAATGGAAAAGGAATAAATGCTTCCAGACTCTTGTATGAAGTCATTGCTAACCTAATTCCAAAACCAGAAAAGATATAGCAAGAAGCAAAAATTACAGACCAATGTCCCTGATAAACATAAATACAAAAATTCTCAACAAAATGGTTTTAAACTAATTTAAGGACACATCAAAAAGATGATTCACCATGATCTAGCTGGCTTCATTACAGACATGGAGGAACGGTCTAACACACCTAAGTCAATAAATATAATTCATCACATAAGTGGTCTCAGAGGTAGTACTTACATGATTGCCAGGGGTGGTGGCATATGCCTTTAATCCTAGCACTTTGAAGGCAGAGGCAGTTGGATCTCTATGAGTTTAAGGCCAGCCTGGTCTATGTAGTGAGTTCCAGGCAAGCTGGAGCTATAGGGAGACCTTGTCTCAAAAAAGACGATGACAAAGAAGAAGAAGAGTAGAAGAAGGAGGAGGAGGAGGAGGAGGAGGAGAGAAGAAATTACAGTATCATCTCAACAGATGCAAAAAAAGGAGTTTGGTCAAATCCAACATCCCTTCATGATAAAAATCCTAGAGAGATTAGAAATTGAGAAAACATATTTCAACATAATAAAAGCTACATATGATAAATGTGGAGTCAACATGGTAAATGAGGAAAAACTTGAAACGTTCACACTAAAATCAGAAATAAGGCAAGGCCACCCACTCCCCCTACTCTTATTCAGTGCAGCACTTAAAGTCAGCTAGAGCAACAAGACAAGAGAAGGAAATAAAATAGATACCAATAAGAAAGAAAGAAGTCAAACTATCCCTATTTGCAAATTAAAAGATTCTATAGAAAAGAGGGCTAAGATACTCTCCCAGAAAACTCCAAGAACTGATAAAAACGTTTGTCACACTGCCAGATACAGAATCAATATACAGAAATCAGTAGCCTTCCTATGAACCAAAGACAAGCATACTGAGAAAGAAATCAGGAAAATAATCCCATTCCCAGTAGCCTCAGAAAAAGGGAAGGAAGGAAGAAAGGAAGTAAAGAAGGAAGGAAGGAAGGAAGGAAGGAAGGAAGGAAGGAAGGAAGGAAGGAAGGAAGGAAGGAAGGAAGGAAGGAAGGAAGGAAGGAAAGAAGGAAGGAAAGAAGGAAGGAAAGAAGGAAGGAAAGAAGGAAGGAAAGAAAGAAGGAATGACCAAACCTTAGAATAAACTTAATAAAGAGGTAAAAGATCTTTGGAATGAAACTTTAAAATAATGAAGAAAAGAGTTAAGAAGACATCAGAAGATGAAAAGACTTCCCATGCTTATGGAATGGGAGAAATAATATGAAAATGACCCATCTTATCAAAAGCAATCTATAAATCCAATGCAATCCCAGGGAAATTCCAACTCATTTCTTTACAGAAATTTTTTTTTAATTTAAAATTCGGGACTGGAGAGATAGCCTAGCGGTTAAGAGCACCGACGCTCTTGCAGAGGACCCGGGTTCGATCCCCAGCACCCACATGGCAGCTGAGAACCGTCTGTAACTCCAATTCCAGGAGAACTCCCGTTCCAGGGAAATCCGACACCGTCTTCTGACCTCCACGGCATTGCACGACACGGGTGCACAGACCTGCATGCAGACAGTACATTTATACACATACAAAGATAAATAATAATAAAAAATAAAAATAAAAAAAATAAATTTAAAATTCATTTGAAAACACAAAAAAACCTCAGATAGTCAATGTGGTCTTGAATAATAAGACTACTGCTATAGATGTTACAGTACAATTACAATTTCAAGCTATATTACAGTGCCATAGTATAAAAATATTTTGGCACATACACAAAAATAGCCACACTAATCTAGAATAGAATAAAGTACCCAGATATAAATTCACATATATACAGCTATCTGATTTTTTTTACAAAGAGGCTAAAAAATATTCATTGGAGAAAAAAGCCTTTTCAACAAAAATTGCAAGGAGAACAGAAGAGCTGCATGCATAAGACTGAAACAAGATACTTATCCTTCGCCCTGCACAAAAATCCATTTCAAGTGAATCGAAGATCTCAGTTTGAGATTGGCAACCACTAGAAGATAAAGTAGGGAATATACTTAGAAAGATAGCATTAACTATGCAGGGCTTCCTGAACAGGACTTTGTTGCTCATGTAACAAAGAGAAGAACTGACATATGGCCCTAGAGGTCCCCAAATGATACAGGTTATTGTCATTGCTCTCAGTTGTCCATCAGAATTTGCTGGCATGACCCTATTGCTGAGGATTTTGCAAACTTTGGTCAGAGAATACAGAAAAATCAATCTGGACCTGAAATGGAAGTTTGCTTCCTACCTTAGCCTCCACAGTGCCAGAAGCTGTTATACAGAAGCCAGAAGCTGCTGGGGGGGGGGACCAACAGTCTAAACCAGCTATGAATCCTATGATCTACAATAATAACCTTCAAGACAAGAATAACATTGCTTTCTGATCAGATCTGAAGGAGGGAATTCATGCCTTGTTCTACAAAACAGGTCAAGAGCCCATGGCTGAGCAGATCATGGGCCCTACAGGAAGAATCTACTATTGTTTTGCTCAGTGCTTATATTGTCAAATTGCCTTCTAAATATTCTGTCTATACCCATAGATTACCTCTATACCCAGCTATAAGAAAAACTTCTTACTGCAACAGACAGTGGTTAATGTGGAAATCTATCACTGGTCAGCACTGAGACAAATGATGGTAGAGTGTTTGGTCCTAAATAGGACAAGTGTATCAACCCCTCTGAAGGTCAGGAAACATCACAGAAGAGGATGTGAAAAGAACATAAAGATTGAGAAGATTGGAAGATGTACAGCAAAAGGATGTGTTCTGGACATGATATCACCATTCTACCCGTGACCTCATCTGCACAAGATTGGGCCCAGCAACATTCATCATAGACTGAGGAAGGCTCATGAGGTTCCATCTGTCCCTGGAAGCTGGTGGTTGTAGGGGAAGGTTCCATTTTCTTCAGTGATGTAGCCACTTCGAAGTTGCACTTATTCCAGTAAATAATCTCCCATCCATACTGGACAAGAGTCTTTAATTAAATTCAGTGGGCCACAGACAAAATAATACATGAAATTAAGAGGGGGAGTTGCTGGGAAGAAGAGTTCCAGCACACTCATAGTAGGGGATTTCAATACCCCACTGAGTCCTTTGGATAAGTCAACAAGACAAAGAATAAACAGAGAGACATATGAACTGAACAATATGATACAACAAATGGACCTCATAGACCTCTACNAATAAGGGAATGGGCAATAAAAAGAGAAAAGTGTGAAAAAAGATGGGGAACCCAAGATGAGGGGAGGATTTCCCAACCAACCAATCAGGATAAAAAAACAAAACTTTCTTCCAGCTTTGTATAAACTTTAATATGATGGTGTAACTAATACAAAAAACAAGCAACCATCAATCAAAAACAACAAGCAAAAAAAAAAACCAAATACCCAATTGAAATAAACTTAGGAAGATTTTAACAGAAAAAACCCTTAAGGGTTTTTTTAAACATGGAAATTCCTAGGGATATTAATGCCTTGGGGGGCCGAGAATAAGATAGAATTTACTTATAAGTTGGCCCCCTAAAACAAATTGGGGGTTAGGATTTATTTTAAAAAAACAAAATTAAAAATTCTTTGTTCTTTTAACCCTAGGGACAATTAGGAATAAAAAAAACTTCCAAATTAAGGGATTAAGGGAAAAAACTAATTGGGAAATAAATAATTTCATGTTGGTATATTAGCAAGAACGGAAAAAAATGCAGGGGTATAATTGCATGGGGCATAAAAAGTTTTCTCAAAACAAAAAGGCCCTTTTGAGGCCAAGTACATAATATGGTAATTTTTGTTAATTTATTTAAATGTAAACTCGGGTAATACTACCAAAGGAATCATAGTGGGGAATTTTAACTTTATACCCTTGGACACCAGAAAAGGGGAAGGTTTCCCTTAGTGTCTAGAATCCCAAAAGGGGAAACCCCAAAAAAGATCAATATATTTTGAAATTGGGGCTATGGAATTTAAAAAAATATTTTTGAAACAACAATGTAAAATCTCCCAACCAAAAAAAAAAAAAAAAAAAAAAAAAAAAAAAAAAAATTATTATATATATATATATATATACATGGTTAAAAACAAATTTAATACTTGTTAAATGTTCAAGGCTAAAAAAATACCTATTAACTTTTCATTGAAAAAAAAGTGATAAGAAAAAAGACAAAGTATGTTCATTTTCACATATAAGGATCATACTTTCAAATGATAAACTTACCCTCCATTCTTAGTTATAGGGATTAATTATAATTTAAATAAGTATTTTATTTTTTCCTGGGAAGATACACAATATTAAAAAACAGGGCCTCCATAACTATGAAACCATCTACAACCAAAAAAAGAATGATTGGGGGGTCCTGAAGTCCTAAACCCCAAGGATTTGAATAAATTGATGTAAGGGGGGGCCAGGGTTTTACAAAGGGGAAGGACATTTCTATATAGGATGGTTGCATTTTTCCCCTTAAGGGTTCCACCCCCACCCCCCTTGGGGAACTATCAAAGGAAAACCTTATTTTTAATCTGATTTTATTCATAGAGAAAGTAGGAATTACTGGCATACCCTTAATGTAAAAGGCTTACCCCAAAACTTTTAAAAGTAAACCAAGAATTGGACCTGTCTAAAGTTGGGCAGGACAGGGGCGGGGCATAAACAAACAGAACAACCCAAAACCCAGCGGGACCCCTAGGGGAAAGTTTTTATGGTTGTGGGGGAGCCTTGGCGAGACAGATTTATGTTGCCTAACGGCGGTAAAATAAAGCCAACAATGAGATGCGTCACGGAACTGGGAGGGCGTGGGGATTTGCTCTCTGTGGATCTTACAGAGAATGTAGAGAAATACAGAATCACTGCCCACAAGCGTGGGGATGTATACTGTACTCCTAAACCTCGACGGCCAAACTCCCCAAGTGACTGGCGCGGGAAGGACTAGACCTGTTATTGTTAGACCAGAAGAAACACCGGTCTGGTAAGCTAGACTCCCAATCCCAGGGGTGGAGGGAAGAGAGACCCTTCCGGAAAGTTCCGAGGGGGGGGAAATCCCGAAGACCCTCTCTTGAACAAACCAGTACCACCCTTAACAACCACTGTCTTTGAATCCCCCGGGCTCTGATCCTCACCCAATAATAACTTTCAAGATCGAGGGGCAAAATAACATGCTTTCTGTATTCATGATCTTGGCAACAGAGGACTTGACGGCGGGGAATTCTTAGTGCTGGTGCATTCTACTCAAACCAAGAGTGCCAAGAGCCCGAATGGCGAGGCGAGAGAAGAATCATGCGCTCCCGTACAGGAGAGCAAGAATCTACTATTGTTTTGCTCAGTGCTTATATTTTGTTCAGACAATTGACGGCGGTTGCTAGAATATTCATGGTTGCACACCAATCAATTATTACCCATATTATTACCTCTATCATCCCAAGCTATTTAAGAAGATACTTATAATACCAAACCATATTACATGCAACAAGACAAGTTGGTAATAAATAGTGGAACTCATAATCACTTGTCAAACACTTGAGAACAAATGTGATTATAGAGCAAGTTTATCATTGGCTACTCTAAAATAGGGACAAAAGTTGTTATCAAACACACCTACGAAGGTACAAAAAGGAAAACACAGAACTAAAAAAAAAAAAAAAAAAAGAAAGAGGAAAGTGGTGATAATTGTGTTATGGGGAATAGAGGTGAATCATAACACAAAGAATTGATGACGCACTCTGGTGGATGGAGCCCTTACTTGTTGCAGCAAGGAGAGAGTGTAGTTTCTTGGTTCCCATTGAGGGACTCATCTCTGGGTGCTATCCTTGTGAATCTTTCGAGTGGGGGTGCAAGCTGCCCATAACCAGTATGTGGGAGGGATGGGCCCAACCAAAGCAACATTATCGGATGCAAAATTGGACTGGAGGATAAGGCTTCGGTGAGTTGGTTTTCCATCTGGTTGCGGAAGCTGTGTGGTTGTTAGGGGATTATTGGTTCGCCTCAGTTTTCTTTCAGTGATGTTAGCCAGCTTTCGATTGTGTGCACTGTATTACCAGTAAATAACTTCTCACAACATCCATGACTAGAACAAGAGTCTACTTTAATAAAGTTTCGCAGGGTGGGGCGCACAGGAGGCAAAAGTGAAGTACATGCACAATATCAAGAGAGGGGGATTGCATTGCGACAAGGAAGAAGTTATCCGCACACTATTATAGTGGGGGTAGTGGGCGGATTTCATTTATATACTTCCTTCCTACTGAGTCTTTGGATAAGTCAAACCCAAGACAAAGAGAGATTTATAAAGCAGGGGAGGAGCAGTGATTGGAGAAGAGGTTATCTGATATATAAGCAGATTTATGATTTACATATCAATAAATGGTGATCCTCTCTACTTTAGACCACGCTAACCGCAACATATGATCCACCCTGAATACACCAAGAAGATCCCACCTTTCCACCTACTCCCAGCACCCCATTGGAAACAATTTCTTTCAACAAATTGTAACCACATTAACTAGGGAACAGAAGAAATCCTCTTACAAATCATTACTCAAACAAGATTGCAAAAAATAACTTTTCTTGCACTTAACTTAATCATGACCAAAACGAGAGATTGCCAATAAAAAGCTCAAAATCTTCAAATCGACGCGCGAGGGATAAGCGACCTACTGTCCTGCCCATAGGAGCAGCATGGAGGTACAATAAACAAATACCACTCTTGAATAATGAGTAGATCAAGGAAGAGATAAAGAAAGACATAAAAACAATCCTTGAACTAAATGAAAAATGAGAATACAACACAAAAAAAACTATAGGATACCTTAAAAGCAATCCAAAGAGGTACAGCTCTCTATTATGCCCTGAGGGCCTACATATAGAAAAAACAGAGAGCACAATAATGAAAATGAAATAATAAACTACTACAGCTAACAAGCACTTGAGCACAACGGGGCGAGACGAAGGACAGAGAACCGGCTTTCACAACATGTACAGAGAAGATAAATTGACATAAAATCAGGAGCAGATAATCAATGAGAATAGAATAATAAAGAATATCATCAAATTTACGTCACAAAATCAATGCAGAACACAAAGTTTGGGGTCTTCTTTATTGAAAGAATAAACAAGAATAGACAGACCTCAAAAAGCCAAGATTAACCAAATGTCAGCATCTTAGAAATAAACTCCAAATCGGTAATTACAATTCCAAGGATAGTGGGGATTGAAAAGGAAAAGGTATACCACAAACATGATCATAGTGTGAATCAGATTCCAGAAAATCAGTACGGGAGGTAATATTTTAAGTAACCTATCTTTACTCTACTCAAGTTTGGAAAATCCATAAGAAAAAGAATACTTGGGCACCAGTGAATGAATATGATGAAAGAGAATCCTCCTAGAGAATTTCATCAAAGCCATAGTCGACCAAGTAGAGATCGAACACCTTAAAAACAGACCACAATAGAGGATATATTAATATCATGAAGAAATTCGAGGATGTAGTAATAACTAACCAACTAAGAAAAAGCCCAAGAGGCCAGCGGTTTCTTGGCCGAGATACTAAAAACATATTCAAAATAGACTCAACCATTTTTACATTGAATGTTTGAGAGGCTTTCAATCAGAGGGAATTCTCCGCAAATTCCCGTGTCTATGAAGCACAGGCTTCATCTCTATACCAAAGACACAGGACAAAATCACAATAAAAGCCGAGAATTACTAGACACATCTTTCCATTACTATATGCAATTACTAACCAGGCAATTCCTAAAGGCTGCAAATCGATACGACCCACACTTCCAAGAAGCATCATCCATACATGCACCAAGTTGGATTCTTTACCAGAGATTGCAGGGATGGATTCAACATTGAAAATTCCAATAACATTCTATTCATTTTCAAAACAGCATAAACATGCAATTTCAAGACCACAACCACCCACACACCTCATCTCAATTGCTGATCTAGAAAAAGCTTCCTTTGGACAAAATCCAACCCATCCATTCATGTCTTAAAGTCCTAAAAGGAATATGGATTGGATAGGGCTCATCCTTACAATGTATCTAAAGCCAATATACAGGAAAAATCCACAGCCAAATATCATCCAAATGGGAAATAACAAGAAAACCTATCCTCTTAAAAGGGTTAGTTGAACTCGCTCTGTAACGGCGCCTCCTGTCCACATCTCCTCTTCTATTTATAGTGCTTGAACACTGCAGTGCATTAAGGATCAAAGAAAAGGAACATTTGAAATAGTTATGTATCCCTAATTGGAACCAAGAAGAGATCAAAGCAATTATACCACTATTATGCTCCGAGTATAATGATTGTGTTATACTTAAAGGAGATGCTAAATATACTATACCTATCTCCAGTAAAACTTCTAGAAAATGGAAATTAAACAGCTTTCTCGCAGGCTGTCAAGTGTTGGCCATGGAGAGACCATAAATAACTCCTTAAATATAATCAATGGCTCTTTTTTAGGTTACAGCCAAATCAGAACAAGACAACTGGAGAAGATATACAAAAGAGACGATCTATGTCTCCCATACTCTACATGATAGCCTCAAAAACTGTAAGATACCTAGGAACAAAAAAACCTAACCAAAACCAACAATGGTTTCCTACAATAAAAAGTTCTTACACACTTTGTGAAAGAAAGAAATTATGAAAGAAGACATCGAGAAGATGCGAGAAGACCTCCGAATGCCCATGGAATTGGGGGAAAATTAACATTGATAAAAATGATCCAATTTTACCACACACAAAAAAGAAGGTGATACAGACCATGCCGCAGAGTCAAAATCCTCAAGAGTTTCTATCCAGGTAACGGAGAAAACAAATTACGTGCCTTGCGCAGATTACCATTTGGAAACAAGACCCCGATAGCCAAGAGAACGAACCGCTGAGCGGAAGAAAGAGCTTACAACAACCACCTTTCTGGGGGGAATCTCGCGTATAACCACAGACTATACAAACATAGTCACTTTCCAGCGTGAAGGTATAGATACATAAACAGCCTAGTGGGTACGTGGCCCAGCCAAAAGACAGGACTGATTTGAAATCACTGATTTGGATACTAAGAGAAGAGAGCCGAAGATCTCTATAATCTGTAGTGCATATTACATTTTTCTCAGCTCATTCTTATACTTCATTGATACAAAGGGCGGGCCAAGAACCACCATTTGGAGGATATGTAACAGCATTCTGTCGCGCACCAGTCCGGCTGTCTGGTGTCATTATCTACATGAGAATTAGTGCACGCGGCTCGCTATTAAATATGGAAATTTAAACCCTTACCTTCTCGCGCTGGGCCGGATGTACAAAAGTCACTTTCACCGCAATTGGTATCACAAGACTCTCATATATGTGATAGACCTCTCCAAGCTGCTTAGAAAGGGAGCGCGGGCGAGGGGGTAGAAGAAAAAGGCCTGCAGCAGAGCTGCAAGGCATTTAGACTTAGGATCACGAAGATCTTAAATCAGACGGAGCATGCGCAAGAATTAAGATGATCGAGACAATTAGACATATATGGGAGGCTTCATTTAACAATCAAAGGAGAGCTTGCGTGGCTACCTCCGAAAAGAACGCAAATCAAGAGAAAGTGATAGGAGGGAATCCCACGCAGCGGTGAAAGTGTGGATTATATAAGCAATTTACTGTATTACATCTGACAAGCGAATTGAATTTTCTACAGAAATAAACTCAACTACTTCAAACAAAAACAAAGAAGAAAAGCGACACATTAAACCACACTTCAATAGTATGGGAGCTAAATAGTCTGAACAGATCATTTTCAACAAGTGGAGGATTGAGGAGGGTTGGGGGCTGAGAAGACAACACACTTTACCAAAAACGTGTTCAGCTCACTAAATCCATTAAGGAATGCCCTAATTCCCAATATCGAACTTTAATGATATTTTATCATTCTTACTCCTAATAAGATCTGGCCTTAGATTTCCAAAGAAAACAACATTTTTGGAGAGACCATTAGTGGAATAGAGAAGGTTTGTAGGGGAATAAGTAGAGGGACACCCACTCAATACAACTGCATACGCTGCGCGGCGCCCCCACACATGCTCAACTCCCTCCACCCCACGCGCCTACGTGGTGGAAAGCAGGTGGTGGAGAACCCTATAGTGAAGGGGGTACCTTGGAATGAACATTGCCGCACGGGCGGAGCTCCGAGGCGGGATAACCCCACCCTACTGCGTGGGGGGCGATGTCACCCTCAGACTCGCTCCCATCACAGAAGAAACATTGGCGGTTGGCTCCTACTTGGCGTAGGCTGATTCTATTTACACTCTCTAATTCACAAATTACTGCTCGAAGGAGCTCGCGTGGATGCCGCCCTCACAAACTGATGAGTGAAATTGGTTTTAGAGGATAAAATGCTTTCCCCCAACAAATATGCAGCCTTTGGTTACTTTGGGCTTCTACACAATTGAGGAAAATATCTATGCAAGCATTTTGGAGGTAAAGAAAACGAATAAGGCATCATAGAAGACTTTGCAAAGGGGAAATGCCTGGAAAGCTCCTGGGAGAGCAGCATGTGGAGTGGCTGAGTGGGAAAGTAAAACCAAGGTACACCAGCAAAAGGAGCAAAACAAAATGAATTGGGATAATCACAACGTACATCATGTGGGTGATGCTTATGTGGCCGCCAGGTATACACCTCAGTTGCCTAAAGTATTTCTTTTTCATTGTGTTATGGGGGGCCCCTGAGGTTGTTGTCACCACAAGAAGTTAGTATGGGATGCAGTGATGAATCATATTTGGAAACATACACCAAGCAAACAACAATCAGAAACCGGACTCTGATGAGTCAGAGGAAGACTGACTGAAAACTGACGAATAGTTGTGAACTTCTGCTCAAAACAGTCAACTTCCTCATGGAGAATATTGAGAAAGACTGAGAAAGAGATGAAAAGCATATTTGGCAGAATGCATGAGCTCTGGTGGGGTGGGTGAATGGAGGGGTGGACACAGGTCTAGATTTGTTAAAAAAAATAAAAATAAATTTATGTGAAAAAATAATAAAACAAAAATCAAACATTCAAAAAAAATATTTGTGCCAAGTTCAAGGTAAATTGTGATGAAATGATGAAACCTCGACTAATTAGTTCTGAGGAAACAACACTAGGCTAATTAACAGTGTCTTTTCCTATAATATCCTTTGTACAATTAACACTAATTAGCAAAATTAAAACCAGAATAAGGTCCTGTCATTCTGTCCATCCTCTTTCAGAATTCTTCTGAATTTCATAGTATTTTATTTTTCCTTGATATTCCCAAAGAGTATATTTAGAACAAGCTGATAAGGTGTTATATCTGATTTATAACTGAAAGTCTAATGTTTTCCTGGTGAGTAGCTTATGGTTATCAAGAAAAGCTAACAGAAGTGATTTTAGCTAGAGATGCACAGGTAGGCATAACGTTCTCTACTGTCTCTGATGAATAACCTATGTCACAAAATAGTGATTCTAACGTTTTAATTAATATATGTTTGTTGGCCAAAATTATGATTAATGAAACAAACTAGGAGTCACCACGTTGAAATATTAAAATAATAAATCTCTATCCTTTGAGATTTGAAAGTAACCTCACTGGTATCTGGCAAGACTACATTTTTTCTAAGAAAGGTTAAGCAATGAGGCATGGCACCCTACTCTTTTGCTTAGCCCATTGAAAAATTTCAAAACAGAAATAAAAGCCAGGTACTCAGATGTTAATATTTGTAGATCAAAATGATTAATATTGATAAGAACATAAATCTATGATAAACTTCTAAGATTCTCATGTTGCATGAGTATATGCATAATTAATTCAAAAATTTAGAGCATCACTTCAGTATACCAATAATAGCATGTTAGTCAGAACAGTGAGAAGAGCTTAAACACTGACATTATTTTATCTTAATAATTCTGAATCCAAAAGCATTGATTATGCAGAATCCTTCAAAAGGAATGAATTGTAATCAGAGAAACTTACTTTCCATTAATTCCTTCCTCTCTGAAAACACAAGTTCTCCATATGCTTCCTAGCTCCCAAAAAAGAATATTCTCACATTTCAAGAATGCCCATTAGTATCTTATTTTAAAACACACAAAGAAAACAGCAAGTCTCAAAGCCATTTTGTGAAAACTGAACCTATGTGCTAAATCAGGAATAGTAACCTGCTAGAAAATATCAGTTCAGTCATGCTCTTTAGCAAAAACCCAACAACATATGTTGTGTTTATGCTGACTTTTGAACTCATTTAAAGCGCTATTTCCTTTCCAAGACTGGATTTGGAAGCAGAATGCAAGAAAAAGTGCTGCAAAGGAGCAGAATTAACTCTGACAGAATCTCTATCTACCATAATAAAGACACCTACATGATGAAAATTCTGCTAGAAATGAACACCTTGTTATAAACAGGAAGAATATAAAGCAGATATTCAACACTGTAAAACTACTTCACATTCCCAATGTACACTACAAACAAACCAAGACCACCTACATGTGACTATTTAAATTTTTAAATAAGATTAAACAAAATTAAAAATGAAATTCTTCAGTCCCACTAGGCACATTTCAGGTGCTCTACAGCCACATGTGGCCAGCAGCCATGGTCCTGGACCACACAGATAAACTTGCAACGTTGGAGAAACTTAAGAGCTGAATAGACAATCATGATTTTATTTTTCTATAGCTCCATTACGTTCACAAAATAAGACAGAGTGGCCACAGCTCTAAAGATATGCTACCTGATCTAAATCTGCAGTTCTTGCTACAAAGTGGCCAACACTAGAAGGTGGTTGGTGAAAACAGGTAAATGAACATGAATATTCTATTTAAACTACTATGTTTAAAGGAATATTACTTTCCATTTATTCTTTCCTTTCTGAAAAATGCAAAGACTTCTTTGTTTATACAAAATATTAAAGCAAAGTTCTAGATAAACTACTATAGGTTGCCTGCCTTTTTTGTTTACTATGAACATACTGTTGCAAAAGACAAGTGCTATATTTTAACTCCAAAGATTAATCCTTAGAATCTCCAAAGGAGTCATTCTATCTTAGATCTTCATTTAATAAAATACAGGTTGGAAGAGGTTAAAGCTAGAGGAACATATGCTTAAGTCCAACCTGGACTACATAATGAGAACTGGCCTTAATGCATTGATGAAATCCAATGATAGAAAATGAATGCACTGATAGAAAGGAGAAAGGGGAACAATGGGGACAGGAAGGGTTAAATGAGGTGGGGGATGGAAGGGGCGAGGTAGAGAGGAGGGAGCATGGGAGGGAAAACAAACACTAAACATTTTTAAAAACAACCATATGGATACCTACTAGTATAGAAGCTTTCTAAAATTTATACATAGAAAGAGTTGAAATGGAGTTACCCTATAGTAGGGGGACAGCACCACTACAAGTTACCATAGGCTAGCAAATATAAAGCCCAGCGCCATGAAGGGGCTACTTCTTTCAGAGTTGTTCTCCAGGAGAATCTTATAGACCACCAAACATTAACAGCTAGTGCTGTTGTTCTTGATTACCCTCCAGAAATTGACAGTAAGTCTCTACTTCTGAAGACAACACATACCTGAGTCATAGAATATGGAACAATTAAGCTGGTGCTGACGTGGAAGATTCATCCCTACTGAATGGCTTTCATAGTGAAGGAAGGTGCTAGTCACACTACCCGAGGAGAAAAATAATCATTGATCCTACCCAGCTATGGACCCAGAGCAACCAACCTGACAAAATATGCCCACCGACAATAGTGGCATGCAGGTTATGGTGGTAACCACATTCTGACTGATTTTAAGGCTACCTTCTCCAAATGGGACCCATACCTGGCACTGTCATCAAGGCCAGGAACCTATGACTAGATAGATCATCAATCATACAGGAGATGCTACTACTATTATTCTGCTAAATGGACATAGTATTAATCTGACTCCTAATAACTTACTGAAATCATAGGTTAATGAATTAATCAACCCTCATAAAAGAAGCATCTTTTTGTAATAGATGGCAATTAACACAAAGAACCACAACTCTTCAACGTACTGAAGATCAGACAGAAACACTGTAAGAACCAGAGGTAGCTGGTAACTACAATAAAGCAGTATTTTTCAAACACAGAAGGGCAATTACATGAATGAATTCAACTTGCAACAGTGTGACAGCATGAACAAGACCTGTGTAAACTCAAGCCAAACAAAACCCAGCGCTAAGGTGTGAGGTGGGCATGAAGCTCACTCCTAGTGGAGGAACTATTGGCAATTGACACTTCCTGGGAGAAGAAGAGAAGTCAGTTTTCATTAAGGGTATGACCCTTGTAGGTTGACCACACTACAGGGAATGGCCCCACACTCAGAAGTGTTTGGGCAACAAAAGTTGGACTTACTATCCTTTAAAAAAAGATGACACAGAGTTCAGGGGAGTAAGGAAGTGGGGATGAATCCGAAAGGAGCTAAAGAATGAAGATGAATATGATCAACATACATCGTATGAAAGTCACAAAGATTAATGAAAATGTCAGTTTTCCTTTTTTTTAAATTTTATTTATTTATTTATTTATGTGTATGAATGTACTGTCTGTATGTAGGTTTGTGCACCCATGTTGTGCAGTGCTGCAGAGGTCAGAAGAGGGTGTCAGATTCCCCTGGAACTGGAGTTCTCCTGGAATTGGAGTTACAGACGGTTCTCAGCCACCATGTGGGTGCTGGGGATCGAATCCGGGTCCTCTGCAAGAGCAGTCGGTGCTCTTAACCACTAGGCCATATCTCCAGTCCCAGAAAAATGTCATTTTTCTTAAAAGAACTTTTATGATGAAATGAGGATAAACAGCTTTTTGTGTTGTGTATAAGCTTAGGGTGAATATATTATAAGATTAGAAAGCATAAAACATTGAACATAATACACGCTGGACTTCTAAGAGCAATTTCTTATTCTCCAGAGGCAATTCTGAAACATGCAGTTAAAATGCCTTTGCCTGTTTTAGTTTTATCTAGGTTCTCCTCTAGAATGTTCCGTGTTCTCTTTGTATTACTCAAGAGGAAAAGAGATATTCACATACTTGAAAAAAAATACTGCTGTTTGCAGAGCACCTGTACTGTACCAGCAATTGAACCGATTCAATTTTAAGTGCCAGATGTTTTGCAATAGATAGTGATAGAAGTTTTTCCTCCACTTTCCCTGAAAATTCCATAATGATCATTTTTTTTAATTTTTTTTTTCTGTATGTCTATGAATGTACTGTCTGCATGCAGGTTTGTGCACCTGTGTCGTGCAATGCCGCGGAGGTCAGAAGAGGGTGTTGGATTCCTCTGGAACTGGAGTTCTCCTGAATTGGAGTTTCAGACGGTTCTCGGCCACCATGTGGGTGGTGGGGATCGAACCCGGGTCCTCTGCAAGAGCAGTCGGTGCTCTTAACCGCTAGGCCATCTCTCCAGCCCCCATATTGATCATTTTTTAATTGGAGTTCTGCCTTCTGAATTGAACACTCCAGGCTAAGTTCTATATCTTTTCTTCTCTCCCCTGTTCTATAATGACAGAGACAGACACACCCAGATCTTTTCAATAATCAGGGAGGACCACACATTCCTTTGTAAACTCTGTTCCATCATGGTAAACCACCAACACCAGAAGCTCTCAAGAAGCACTGTCAAATCAAAGGAGCTTTGGAGGTAAGTGTTGGTCAGTGAGCAGGATTGCTGCTGAGATAGGAAATTAGCTAAGAAGAGTCAACCAGGAACTACCTGTCATTGAAAAAGACTTGTGTCAAGAGTCTCTAAATCTACTAATTCTGTAAAGTTCTAAATATTTTCTCAACCTTTAAATGTTCAAATGATAAGAGAATTTTACATCTGAGTCCACCGCTTTTTGAAATTTTGAATTTTCAAGTACTGAATATGATTTGACTAAAAGTTATTTTTAATATATCAAAATATGTCTATATAAACATACATGTATATACATGAACACTATTCGATTACTAGAAACTCTGTTAACAAAAATCCAAGCAAAATATTCCTATAGCTGAGCTTTCAAATATGCATATAGACCCCACCCCACAAAAGAAGGTCAAAATCTCAAAATACAAAGAACAGAAAACATACTACATGTAATAACAAAATCTTCCTTTGTACCCACCAAGTACCTGAATAAAGTGGGAATACTTAAAGCTAGAGATTCGCTGAATTGCTTGAGAGCAATTTTTCCTGTCCAGAATTGGTAGCTAGTTTTAAATGGAATATTGGGCACATGTGGTTATAAGCAAAAGCTGATAGTTCCATTCTTCAGTGGTGAGAAGTTCCAGCTTATCTTCATATTTAGCTCTGAGGTGAAATTATTGAGGCAGCTTTATCTCCCTCGGGGATCTTCAGCTTCTGCCTCAGTCGGCACACTTCACTTTTTACAGCATCATTTGTTTCTCCGGCATCTCAATTTTCCTCTCTGTGGACTCATGAGATTTAATCACACGTGTAACAAAAGCCTTATGTTCTATTTCCTCTTTTTCTAGGGCTCCAATTTCACATCTGTGCTGCCTGCCCAAACCACTGCAGATTTAATTCACTTGTCTAACTCATCAAAATGTCAGACATGTTTCATTCCTTCTTTCTTGATGATCTTCTCATTTCCTGTTCTTCTAAACATCCAGAGCTGACCAGAGACCCTGGCCTCCAGCTGCACAGAAGTTACCAGCTTCTTTATCGAGGGCAGTTTCTCTTCATTACTTCTTGTTTTGAGAATATAATTTCTCTACATATTTCAAATTATTTTACTCCACTGCACTATAATCTGAGTTATTAATGAAGATCACAAAAGTCATGCACACACCCATCATCATTAATGTGTACTCTCCCATTAAGCTGTCCACAACCTTGCTTATGTGTCATTGCAAAGTGATTCTTGTCCTTCTGTAAGAATGAATGCTATCTTTTCACTGAGTCTAAGTGAAGAATTATTCTGCAAGGACTGGTGCATGCCCATATCCTATGGGAGCAGCAGTCGTGGTCTGGGGTTTTTCAGAGGCAAAATCGCTATTTTTTTCCTATATTTTCCCTAGGAAAAGACCACCAAAGGACTGTTTTCATAATCAACAGACAAATACGTGAGTGAATCAAAATTTCCAGTTTTCATACTGGATGATAGCACACACCTTTACTCCCAGCACTCTGGAGGCAGGCCCAGATCTCTGTGAGATGGAGGATATACCCCGGTCTACATAGTGAGTTCCAGGGCAGCTAGGGCTATGGGAGACCCTCAAAAAGGAAAATAAAACTGAAGCTATGGGCTAATTTATCTGATGTTTCACTGTAATTTTTTGCATCCTGTAATGTCCCTTTTATTATGGCCATGCTTAAGTAAACTGAGCCTTGTATGGTGTCCACGTTGTCTTTCCTTGGCATTGAGTAAGTGTTCAGGGATCACCACCAGGTCACCCTTAGCCTCCGCATGCAGTGACTGCCTCTCCAGAAATCTTCATGATGAGAGCCGTGATGGCTGTGCAACGCTGTTCCTCATATCTACCCTTTTCTTGGCAGGACTACATAAAAACGACAATCATTAAAACAGCCAAAATGCATGACTAGGAACAGCTGTTCTCTTATTGTTGATTGAGCCCATAGACATCTTAAAAGATATACATGACAGGGAATCAGCCTCAGGGTAGTTGTGGTGTGTGTCTTCATGTGCATGAGCACTAAATAATCCAAGAAGAAAAACTTTCCCCCATGCAGTTATTGATTCCCCTGAATTTTCAATGGCTCTGTTAAAAAATATATCGGATATTATGAAATATGTTCAGAACTTCAGAAGGTTGTTACTTTATACTAGTGTTAGTCTCCTTCAGGTAAAATTACCAAACATTTCCTCATAGATTTAACCAAGAAAACCTCGTTGACTCCTCCACAAAAAAGCTTCATTGACCCATTTCCCAAACAACTGAAATGATCAGCAAGCTCTGAGAACTTGTGAAAAAGATTTTGCAACTTACAACCTTGCTTCATGTTTGCAAACTGCATGTGTTCTTGATTGGGAGCTTCAGTCAAAAAAAAAAAAAAATGAGCACTATTTTGTGAGGGAGTGTCATGCTCTTTTGAAACACCCAAATAATATCAAAGACTTATTAACTTCTCCATTAATATATGCTAGCATAAGGGGAGTATAAATAAAGACTTCCTTTAACAACATTTTTCAGTCCCTGAAGTCATATAAGGCAAAACAAGCCACACTGCCTCAAAAGAACCTTCAAAATCAAATTCTTCAAGTGGAAGATCAAAATCTTTCCAGACACATGAATACATTTCAAGTAACAGCATGAACTAGAATGATGTATATATATATATATACACACACACACACACACACACACACACACACACACACACACACACAGACTCGTACTTCGAGCTGGTGAGATGGTAACTATGCTATAAAATGCATTTGTTTACTTAGATAGGGTATGCTGATGTCACAAGGTTTAAAGACACTGCATAATAACTTTTCAAATACTTGTACTTTAATTTTTGCTACTAACCTCTTTTCTACATGTCTTTTCAGTAGTGTGTGGTTTCTTTTGCTTTTCCTTCTTCTTTATAAAAAAATTTATGTTTATGAATGATTTGTCTCCATAGAAGTGCACCAGCCGGGCGTGGTGGCGCATGCCTCTAATCCTAGCACTTGGGAGGCAGAGGCAGGTGGATCTCTGTGAGTTCAAGGCCAGCCTGGTCTACAGAGTGAGCTCCAGGCCAGCTGGGCCTAAAAGGGAGACCCCGTCTCAAAAAATACATCCCCTCAAAAAAGAAGTGCGCCCATGCATGCAGTCCCTGAAGAGGCCAGAAGAAGGCCCCAGATCTGGATCACCTGGAACCACATGATGAGTGCTGGGCACTGAACCTGGATCCGCTGCAACAGCTGCCAGTTCTCCTAACCACTGAGCAATCCTTCTAGTCCCTACTTTTCATTTATTATGCCAAAAATTGCTACTTCTTTTATTATTTATTGCTACATAACCAATCACCATAAAAATTACAAATTTAATATACATTTGATATCAAAGAATTTATAAGAGCCAAAAGTTCAGGCACAGCTGAAGTAGAGGAAGCCTCCATTTCACAGTTACTCATGAAACTAATTTGTGACAGCCCAGGCTCTCCTACAATCATGGTGTCTAGGCAAGCCACAGTAATCTCAATGTTCAACTGAAAAAGAACCCACTTCTATGTTTATTTGAAGGATGGTATGAGTCAGTTTCTGCTAGTTGTTCAAGGGAAGGCACTCAGAGGGCCTCCTCCTTTAGGGAAATCTGGTCATAAACCAAAGAGAAAGTTGGTAAGACAGAAGTCAAGGTCTTTTGTAGGCTAGCTATAGACATGGCATTCCTATCATTTTTGCTGTAATCTATTCATGTGATAGAAGTCATGCAGCCCAGCTACACGGAAAGGGAAGGGATGAATTGTCCATAAATAGGAGGAAATGGGTGATATTGGTGACAACAACGGAAACATCTTCCTATGTAACCATGTATCTATATTCATATATATGTAATTATATATATATATACATATATATATATATTCCTATATAAACTTTTCTTTCTCATGAGAATAAATTACAAGAAGTACTTGCTGTTGATCTATAGAGGCGTTCTCGTGACTGCACTGTTTTTCACTGTGTTCTATACTATACCTCTTATAATTAGAATGTACATTACCACCCGTATTTTACTATGACAAAGAGTTGACACATTTGCAGCAAAATGGAAGAGCTGGAGATCATAACTGTGATGATTAACCTTGGTTGCCAACTTTACTTAATCTAGAATCAACTAAAATGCATGCTTCTGGGGCCTCCTGTGAGGGACTTTCTTGCCAGATTATTGAAAGAGGGAAGACCCTGTGGCAGCCCAGATAAAACAACATGGAATAAGGAAACTTTGCTTTTTGCCTGCTTGCCTTTACCCTGCTGGCAAGTTCATCCACCCTTTTGCTGCCGCTGCTGCATTCTTTCCCTGATACTGACCAGGTTCTTCTAGCTTACAAAAAAAGACTGAAGACAGAAGCTCTCAAGGAATCCTTCAGACCTTCCTTCAGTGCCAGATTGTGACTGTTGATACACCCAGCCTCACACAACTACCAGATTCTCAGCCTCTCCAGTGTGGCACAGCCATTGTTGGACTACCTAGACCACGTCATGAAAAACAATCTAACAAATCCTCTTTCTTTCTCTCAGTTCTGCTGCTGTAGAGAACCCTGGCTAATACAATAATATTAAGTGAAATAATAATAGCAGACAATCAAATACAGAATGTTCTATATCATGTGAGGAAGCTAAATACAACTTCACTAAGCCATGACTTCTAAAGTAGGGAGACTGAATTTGATTAGTGAAGTTGCACATGAATTGTGAAATGTTACACTGAACCTTATTAATATGTACAATTTAGACCCATGACAACTAATATTTAAACACTGAAGCAATTAATAGTCCTCTGCATTTGCTTAGTAAAACCCTAAAATCAAAAAGTCTTTCACTTTATTAGATAGTATCAAATTTTCTTCAAATAAGAAGTGATATTTTGCCCTCACAGCACCAAAATATCACAATGGCAGTTTGTCCACAGCATTACAATGAATTATATTGTCAAACTTTTCACTTTTGTCAACATAAAAATTAAAAACATACTTTCAGCCTTTTCATATGCTTTAACAGCATTAAATATCTGTGAGAAGTATTTACATCTTTTGTCCATTTTGAGCTATCAAGTTTTGACTTTTTAAAAATTACAGAGGGCTTTATGGGATCATTTTGTATATTCAGTAAATTGGCTTTTTGCCTATTTATAAATTTTAAATATAATTCTCTAATAAATATAAATAATAATAAACTCTTTTGACTTTGCTAATGAGTTTTCCCCCATGAAAAAGCTTTATCTGGTAAAAATGTATGTCTTTTACTTCTTACTCTTGAATTTTGAGTCATAAGTAGAAAGACCTTCCCATATAAAAGTTATGGGTAAATTCCGTAAAGTTATATTCTGGTTCCTATTTTTATATTTAAGTCTCTGATTTATTAGCAGTTTATTTTACTATTTGATGTATAAATCTAATTTTATGTTGTAATGGCTTTTTTAACATAATTTATTTCAAAATTCCATCTTTTCCAGAGAAAATTTGGGTTCCATCTTTATTAAACACTAAAATTTCAATACATATTTGGGTCTGTTTCTAAATATTCCATTATGTTCCATTCCACCGTCTAATCAGACTAGTTCTATATATGTTTAAATTGGAGGATTTATATTATATAATGTTGTTGCTGCTGCTGTTGCTGCTGTTACTGCTGCTGCTATTGTTGTTGTTGTTGTTGTTGTTGATGATGTTGTTGTTGTTTGAGTCAGGGCCTCTCTGTATCCCCAACCCTCCTGGAATTCATTATGTAGATCAGGCTGGCCTCATACTCTCAGAGAATGCTCTGCATCTGCCTCACAAGCACTGGGATTAGCGATGTGCACCATTATGCCTGACATTATAATATATCTTAAAATTCCCTAATTGTTATTTCCTATTTTTTTCTATATCAACTTTAAAATTTATTACTAGTTTGTCTATCTCCACAAAGACAAGAAGATTGCTGTCCTTGCCACTGAGCTTATGTTGACTTGCCTTATAACACAGTGTGAACTCCTAAGAAAAATGTCATTTCATTTCAAGTTTTTCTCAGTTCTCATGTAATGCTTTTATAATTCTTAAGATTACTACTACTTTATATTTTATGCTTCCTTTGAGAGTTTTCTAATAAAAAATGCACAGTATTGATGTTTGTTTGTTTGTTTGGTTTTGTCTTTTTGAGACAGAGTCTCACTGTAGCCCCCACTGGCCTGGAACTAGCTATGTAGACCAGGCTAGACTCCATCTCACAGAGATCTTCCTGCTGCTGCCACCTGAGTTCAGGGATTAAAGGCATGTGCCACCACACTTGGCTTTGATTTTTATATCTTAATTTTTAAATCATATTATGCATAATTATATTGAATATAACATGAACATAAGAATATGCCTACCTATAATCTATACCAATGGAAATTTGAAAGATTTTTAAGTTCACCCAACTTTTACAGGTAGCCTAAATGCTAAGGTTTCTAATGCATTATGTAGTTCTGGTTTCACAATTCATTACTGCTAGCTTTAAGCGTAAAGAAAACTTAATGAATAAAGTGCACTGTCAAATACATCAACCAAATTGTAAATAAGATGAAAATACTAATAAAATATGCATCTTAGATCAGTTTTGACTAAAACTTACTTGATATTTTAAGTGACTAACATTTTTAAAACAAAATGGTAGACTAAAGCTTTGTAGACTTTAGATAGTACCATGCCAAACTACCTACCATCTCGGAGATCATATTGAAAGAAATAAAGTATATGTGCAGTAATAGCACAGACAGATGAGAAGTGCTGACTGGCACTGAGCCATCTATCCATTAGAGTAATGAACACCACCTCATAGTCATTTGGTCAGAAAGAAAAATCTAAGCAGTTTCTATCCACAAGCATCCATATTTCTCACTGATAGATGAAATCAAATCATGAAAGCAGGCAACTTGTATTGATGTTTGTCCCTTAAACTACTAAATCTACTTTGTGACAGGAAATGAAATAATAACAAGTATCAGAACTGAATTCTGTAATCACCAATGATAAGCCTAACCAATGGTAATTTTCTGAAGCCTAAATAAAGATGAAGACCTACAGATAAGAAGCATTTGAAATCTTACATAGCTAAAATGAACTCACCTCAAAGTTATTTTTAGTCCAAATGCATAAGCCAAAGAACACTAAATACAAATCAATTACGTTGTCAGGAAATCTCTTCAGCTCTGTCCCTATAATGTGAAAGCCATGTTATGCAAAATTGCTAAGGTTAAAATTCAGCACCATTTTAAAAAGAATGTAATTTTTTAATGCAGGTTAAAAGGAAAAGTTTTAGTTTAAGTTAATGTCCTTGAGATCTTGATGTAAATAGGGCATTGAGTGCAGTAATGAGAAAGAACTTACTGAATTTATATAGAATTATACTTATTTTCTTCACATAGAAAAGTCAATCATTAAGATGCTTTCCCCTTCACCTAATTCTATGTGCACCTTCCAGTTTTGTATTTAACAGTTAACACAAGGCATTTCATTCCACCTCACTTTAATCCAAACATATTTATTTATTTTCCACAGTAATAATAATCTACAAGGAATAAATAATTTGGCCTCACTTTTCTTTCTGGAGAATATTTGGGGAAATATCAGCAGATAAAGGTTTAACATATGTTGAACTTGGCCACAGCTTTATTGAACTTCACTGAACTCCCTTAAGTTCATTTTTATGAAGGGCTAACTAACTTAGCACAATTTAAAAACTAATTCTTGCAACTTCTGATATATTTCCAGCTGTGTTAAAGTAAAATAGTACATAACCTTAAAATGGCTATTATTTAAAAGCAAAAATAAATTTAGTAAATAAATCAAAGTTTTGAAACTTAAAAACATGTGTTTAAAAAATAAAGAAAAATGGGGCTGGAGAGATGGCTCAGTGGTTAAGAGTGTGCTCTTATAAGGAACCCGAATTTACTTCACAGCACTGATATCAGGAGCTCACAGACACTTGTAGCTCCATCTTCAAGAGATCCAACACCTCTGACCTCCATAGACAGCTGCATTCCCATCTACATACCCACAAATAGCACATACACGCATAATTAAAATTAATATTTAATATAAGTAAAACTAGGGGCTGGAGAGATAGCCTAGCAGTTAAGAGCGCCGACCACTCTTGCAGAGGACCCGGGTTCGATCCCTAGCACCCACATGGCGGCTAAGAACCATCTGTAACTCCAATTCCAGGAGAACTCCAGTTCCAGGGGAATCCAACACCCTCTTCTGACCTCCACAGCATTGCATGACACAGGGGCACAGACCTACATGCAGACAGTACATTGATACACATAAAAAATAAATAAAATTTAAAAAATTTAAAAAACAAACCAAAAAAAAAAAGTAAAACTAGTTCGAGATAAAGCTTTCCACATGTTCTCTTTTGCATGAAACCAACCTGTCCCATTATGAAAGATCTGTCATTCCAAAATTTTAAATGGGCATTTTCCCTCATAATCAGAAGCCTACACAACTGTCAAAAACATATCTGACAAAACAGGTCTCTTGTCGTTTATTGCTGTTTACTCTTGTGTGCATTTCACAGCTTGAATAAAGTCTTTGTTTTACCAACTTGAGCCCGCAAAAACCTCACTTGTCAACCCACACAGATAATCCACATTGCTTTTTTGCCTCTTGAGGCTGTACAGTAGTAACAACCTTTCATCCAGAGGACCCTAGCAATGCCAATTTACTTCTCAGTTTTACATTTGAAAGTATCCAGATCAGATGATTTGGTAGCTCTCAATAAAAATCTCTAGTAAGCACTAAAAAGTAAGAATCAGAAAGTGGTTCTTTATTATGAAGGTCATGCAGAAAAGTATAGGAGTAATCAACTGCTGAACGAGTAAGTGCATTTACATTAAAGGTTAATATGTTCCATCTTACTGTTCAAGAGTAACCATTTTGTTTCAAATGTAGAGTTGAAGTGAGTCTATAATAAGGTGAGAAAATTTGAAAACAGCTTAACAATATATGGCTAGCTATTTCAAATATATCACCATTTATTTTAGGGGGAAAACTTTATAATTTACATCCAAATCTATCAAGAGAACATCAACCCTCTACACATCTATCACTGACACACAGTAAATAAGGTGTTGCTATCTCAAGATTTCATTCTACCTAGTGTCACTGTGGGTTTAATGTATCACTACATCAGTTATATCTATCCCTGCCCTAAAAGAAGAATCCCACTTCTGGTCTTCCTTCCTTCTTTCATTCATTAATATCCTTCCCCAAGTCCCAGGCCATCACCTGCACATGGAGTCAGGAAGCGTCATAAGAAAACAGGTAGGAGCCTATGGCCTTACCTCCTTGGCAGCTCATCAGAGGTGGCTAGCTACATTCTAGTGACTGAGTATGAGCAGCTTCCAAGCGTAATAAAGTACTTTCTTAGGTTTGTAGAATCCAATCAAATAACTTCACGCAAGATCCAAGCTCAGTGTTTAAAGAAGAATTCACTGGCCCTACCTACCTCAAATATGCTGCATTAGTTATCATTTCCAATAGAGCAAACCTCCTCAGTCTTCTTAGTCGCATAAAACAACAGCTTCATTTCTTATTTCTCACAGCGTTGTATGTAGAACATGTAGTTCACTGAGTTTACTGTGCCTTATGCTGCTGCCTAGGGCCACTCATGCAGCTATCAAATGCCTAGTGATAACTGATTTTGGCTATAAGATGTGAAAAAAAAATGAATTCAGGGCTGAGACTGTGGTCAGGTTAGTACCTTGATTTTTCTGCAGCTAGACTCTTTCTCCATGTGGTGATTTGTATCTAGGGTATTTCCACCCACAAGACAACCTAGACCTCAGGGCAGTCAAGTGCTGTGTGTGTGTGTGTGTGTGTGTGTGTAAGAGACAGACAGACAGACAGACTTGCATTATAAAAAGGAAAGAAAGTCACAAGTCCATCTCAAATTAAAGGCAAGGGAATGCAGAAGAGACCCAATAAATAATAAGTATGGTAAAAAAATAAATTTTATGCTATTCTAAGAGGTAAGATTTCATTTTATTTATTTTTAAATATTATTTCTTACCTCTTAGAATAACATGAAAATAACTGCCATGTTGAATAGGGTGGTCAAGAGCTTAATTGGGTACCCATCAATTGGGAAAAGACTCTAGGTAGTTGGGAAGTTAGCAAAGAGCAGGTGTGAGAGACAGAGCAAAAGGCTGGACTGTGCCTTCATGCTGAGTCAAAGCATAGTTCAGTAACACTGGACTAGCAGAAGTAAGAAGGACAGCTGGAGGTAAAACCAGAGAGGTGACAGATGAGATCACGTGGAGCCCTTTCAATCACATAATTCCTTTGACTTTATCCACATAGAAAAAGAAGCTGTTTTAAGGTTTTAAGCAAAGAGCAGCTTGATCTGACCCACTTTTAAAAAAAGATCACTTTGGCTTCTATGCTAGAACTAAACCATCAAGGGGGGGCAACTGTCAGAAGAGAAAGACAGGTTAGGATCAGATATTGTTCTGGTAATCTAGACAAGAGTTGATAATGGTTTGGATCAGAGCAGTAGAATGGAAGCACTAAAATGTTGAAATAAACATATATATTCTATTTTGAATATATATCAATATATAGTGAGGATTTTGCAATGGATTAAAGGCGAGAAGAGTTAAGTAAAAGGGGCTGGAAAGATGTCTCAGCAGTTGAACACACTGGTTTCTCTTGCAGAGGACTCAGATTCAATTTCCAGCACCCACAAGGCAGCTAACAACCATCTGTAACTCCAGTTCCAGGGGAATCCAGTACTCTCTTCTAATCTCCACAGACATTACACAACATGGGTGCACTTACATACATGCAGGAATACACTCATACACATAAAATAATAATAATAGTAATAATAGTAGTAGTAGTAGTAGTAGTAGTAGTAGTAGTAGTAATTAATAATGATAAAGAGTTAAGTAAAAAAGAACAAAGGATGAGTCCTCCATTTTTATTCTCTGGCCAGAATCATGGAGGTACTATTAAATGAAGCAAGAAAGGCTTAGATGAGATAAATTTGGAAGAGAGTTTTGGACAACTCCATTTAGAGATGTCTGTTAAGGAATTGACATGATGCCAAATCAAAGTCAAGAGTTAAGACTGTAACTCAGACCAGGGCTCTGGGCTAGACATATAACTTTTGGATTGGTTGACACATACTTAGCATATAAACCGTGAAACTGGGTGTCATCACCAAGAGAGTTGATTTGCTGAGACATGGTCAACAGGGTTGGGGAGGAGAAACATCAGTCAATGAGATGGACACCTTAAAAACACAATACCCGGAGTTGGAGAGATAGCCTAGTGGTTAAGAGCACTGACTGCTCTTGCATAGGACCCAGGTTCAATCCCCAGCACCTACATGGTGGCTAAGAACCGTCTGTAACTCCAATTCCAGGAGAACTCCAGTTCCAGGGGAATCCGAGACCCTCTTCTGACCTCCACGGCATTGCATGACACGGGTGCACAAACCTACATGAAGAAAGTATGTTCATACACATACAAAAAATAAATAAAATTTAAAAACACAATACCCTAAAAGACATGAAGATGAAGAAAAGATGTAATGACAGAGATGGCATAAGTGTGTCACATGTTCTTGGAGGTCAGTAAGATGAAGAATTCAAGTTGGCCATTGAAAAGCTAGTGACTAAAGAAATGGTATTATGTATAAGACCAATGCCAAACTTCCCTATGAAGCAGTGTCTAACCATGACATAATAAGCACATAAATTTCAGTTTTCTGGTCTTATCTTTTTCCACTTAAGGTTAAGAATAAAACTATTAGGAAAACATACTTTCTATGATATACAAATGAAAATGTCATTTTTCCATTCCACAAATCAACATGGCATGACCATAATGCCTTATGCTTAGTTACCTTAGTAACAGTATTTCCTACAAGGCAGGATACAGTCCGATTGCTAAGGGCAGACCCCAGGCTCCATGCCCATCAGTTTGAAGTCCTCTTTTCCCTAAGACTTTCCTATCTGCAGAAAATTATCAGAAAAAGAGAAAGTAAGAGTTAAATCAAGAGCTGGCATGAATTGTAAGAGCACTATCTTAAAGACAAAACATACAAACACCTAATTGAAATGGTGTCTTACCTTTAAATATCTTTATCCCTGTTCAATATGGTGTTTCTCTGCATAAGGAGTGACATGCAGCTCTACATAAAGAATTTTACCCACTGACTGGCATATATAGCAAATAAATAGTGCATTGGTACAGTTGTTACTGCTATTTTCCCAAGTCTGTAAGGATGGATCAAAATTCTGTAATTTATTTCTCACAAGATAGTAAGAAATAAAAAAGAGAAATAAAAGCAAACAAGTATTTTGTCATATTTTCTTCCACATCATGATTTTCTACAAACTCGTTGTGCTCTTATCTTTTTACTTGTCTTGTGGCTACAAGAATAAAGATGTGCTCATTACTTGGTACATTAGCTCCATTTTAAAGAAGCTCATTGTACAAATAGAAGCTTAGTTTCTCCTGTAATTGAAATTGTTATTTCAGAGCTCTGTTCAAACTGAAGCAATGTATCTTTTTAATATTAACTTTCAAGAACCACTAGGCAATGTTCATAGTTCAGTGTTAAGAGTTCCAGTCTAGCATGCACACAGCCATACATTTGATTGGCAGTACCGTCAAAAGAAGGAAAGAAGTAAACACAAGTGTACATGAGGCAGCACAGCAGGCTCTGTGAACCCAGACCAACCCTTCTTGAGGAGTGATCTCTGTGAGGAGATAAAAGTGTAGGTGTTTATAAGATAAAATAAAGACCTCGGAAAGATGATTGCTAGGTGATTAAAACAGGGGATAATAACCGTAGAGTCTAGACGATGCAAGAATGGCTTTGTGGTTTGAATATTAAGTGACACCCAAGAATTCATGTGCTTAAGAATTATTCACAAGCCAATGGTGCTGTTGAGGGGAGGTTGGATAATGAGACTCTAATTAATTGACTAGTACATTTACACATTCATAATTTATTGGCATTATCTAAAGATAATGAAAATTAGGAAATGCGGCCTATTTGGAAAAAGTAAGTCACCAATTGTAGAGGTGGAGAGAGGAGATCTGGGCTGTCTGATTCATTCTCTGCTTTACCACAGGCCCAAAGCAACAGTCCAGTGACCAAGGATGGACCGCTCTGAAAGGGCAAATGAAAAGAAATCGTTCCTCCTTTAAATTGATTTTTTTTCAGGTTTTTTGTTTTTCTTTGCTCTGCTGTCCTGCTGGGTTTTAGTGTTCATACTTTTCATTTGTTTTCTGTTTTGTCTGTTTCTTATTGGGTTGATTTGGTTTTCATTTTGTTTGGGATCCCAGCAGAATTACTAACACAGACGAACACAAGAAAATATGTAGATGTTTCTAAAAGGTGATTTGTCTTCCCAAGGGCTGCCACAAGACAAGGACAAGAACTACAAAACAGGGACAAGGTAGAGTGCCACAAAAGCATCTAAGGGGGCCAAAGAGGAATAAAACCAACAGTAGAAAATTCAAACTGGAAGACTTTGACTAAAAGGAAAAGGAAAACAGCTGGCTGTGCAGCCATTGCTGAACCAGCCTTCTCTTCTCCTTTCCCCCACCCCTACAACAATCCTGCCACACATACATATCTTTAATTAATCAGGTATTTCAAATCACAGACTCTAATCATAATTGTAAAACTCAATATTAATATACCTACAATGGTTGGTGTTATTAACTTGATAAAATTTAGAATCACCTGGGAGGTGAGCCCTGGAGTGCAGGTGCGGGGACTTGCCTTGATTATGCTAACTGCAGTGAGAAGAAATGACCATTATGTGTGGAACCACATCTCTAGGCAGGGCAGCCTAGAATGTATAAGAGTGGGGAAAGCCAGCTGAGCACCAACATGCATGCATTGCTCTCTTGTTCTGACTGCAGACATAATGTGACCAGATGCTTCAAGCTCCTGCCACCCTGACTCCACTGCCTTGATGGACTGTGTGTTGAACTGTGAGCTACAATAAACCCTTTCTCCATCAAGTTGCTTTTGTCTTGTTATTTTATTACTGTATCAGAAAAGAAACTAAGGCAATGATCTATTTGAGAAGGACATATGTACCTGAGGGTTTTTTAATCTGTAAAAAGTGATAGTTGTGTGTTTCCAGTGGTAAAAGTGATATCTAGCATCATGTTAGGAACCTGCTCATGTTATTGCACTGATCCACTTAACCTAACCACTCCTTTGGGGGTGCATCATCATTCTTTCCATATAAATAATAAAACTACAGAGCAAATAAAATTATCTGTCCTAAATCACCCAGTCAAAAAGTCTTCATCTTTACCATTTGAATAAACCAGAAATAATAGCTGACAATTTTACTAGAATGCCTCAAGTTGTAGTTCCTATTAGGTAAGAAAATGGAAACCAAAAAATGTTATGTAATTAAACTTCCAAAACAGATTAAAATCTTAGTAAAAAGTTCTTATATTTAAAGTTTATAAACTGAATTTATTAAAGAACTGTTGTTCATAATGTAAGAGTTGAATAATAAGGTTATACCTTCAGGAAACTTAGTCTGATCCTTGAGGTTTTTTTAGTCACCAGACCTCTAACGGAACATTTTTCTTGTTTTGGCCTAATCTGTAGCCTACAAATACCCGTAACATTGTATTGTATACATAGGACATATTTGTTTCCTTTAGTCTAGACTATGAGTTTCTCTGGAAAAAAAAGTTCATTTCTTGTTTAACCTTGTGTTTCTAGAACTTATCAAAAGTACACCAAATCTGGTCTATATTCAAAAGCATGAGTTGGGCAAATGGATGGGAGAATGAAGCAGACATTATAAATTCAAGTGGAAGTGCTTTTAGGAGCCCATATGCTGATTCAAGGGAACCCTGTTGAAGTTTATACAAAATGTACACTTAAATTTATATAAAAGATAAGGTTAAGTGCATTTACAAATAAGTTCTTAGTCTCATCAGATTCTCAGAAACATCTTAGACTCCATAAATGTTAATAGCCATTAGGCAGATTTAAGTTAGGAGACCAATTACAAGTAATTTAATTTATACAGGAAGAGCTATAAAGAACTAAACTAGTACTGTGATGACAGATAGGGAAAGAATACAAAAGATGACATTTCACAAATAAGACCACAGAAATTGACACTTAAAAACAGTAGTTCATTGGGAGTATTATATTGAGCATAAAAAACTATGAAGTATCATAGTGTATGGTTCATTCCATTAAGATATAGCAAAGAAATAACTCTTCCCTCTACCTTATATTTTTCATCTGTCATGACAACCTAATGAAGTGTTTAGAAACTTAAAATGCATGCATTTCATTTTTACAATCTTGTAAATAAAAGTACCCAAACTTTTCAAAGTTTTTTTAAACAAATGCTTAATGGATTCTGAAATACATGAAGAATTAGATGACTCACATTGTGCTCTTATTCTCCCAATATTTTATAGAATGATATTAATTTATAAAAACATTCTATGAAAATTCAAAGTAACCCAAAGAAGAAGCCAGAGAAAAGCATTTGGAAAACATAAGGACCCAGGTACCAGGTGCCTGTTGAATAGTTATAGCAAAAGGTACATATGAATGTCGAGCTCATGGAGTTTCTATGACTTCACAATATTTTTTCTCACTAGACAATTTCCCACACAGCTGGTCATTTGTTCCTTAATTTAGTTCTGGTTTCAACAAAGTGATTTAAGCATCCTAAATAAAATAATATTATGCAAGTTGAATGAATTAGAAAAATTGTTTAACTCCAAAGTCATAAGATGACCATAAATATATTAAATATCTCTGTGGACCAAGACAGAATGAACATGATAAGCAGGCGGAGCTATTGGCTTAGCTTTACTGTTGCTCTAGACACAGGTACATGGCTATTGCAGAAAATAAATCAATTTAGTGAGATGGTACCACAGAATCAGATTTACTGTTGAAAAATGAGGCTGGGGAAGTAAAACCCCTACCTCTTGTCCTTTAAGAGGATCTGACTGTGTAGGAACCTCTAGAACTAAAAAGGCAGGAGCACACAACAGCATCACAAGAGTCAAGCCAACATCTCTAGGCTCAGTGGATGATGGGCTTGGATTGCTCATCTTTGGTTGTTAACATGACATACCGAGAAAGAGGGAATCTCAGTTGAGGAATTTCCTCCATCAGATTGGGCTGTGGCATGTCTGTGGTGGTACTTTGTTAACTGCTAGTTCATGGCCTAGGTTGTTTAAGAAAGGTAGCTGAGCAAGCCAGAGGGAAAAACCCAGTAAGCAGTGTTCCTCCAAAGTTTCTGCTTCAAACTCATGCCTAGAGTTCCTGCATTGGCTGCCTTTGATGGTGGACTGTAAAGTACAAGGCGAAATGAACTCTTTTCTCTCCAACTTGCTTTTGGTCATGGTATTTTATCACAGCAATAGAAACCAAACTAGAATATCTGCACTTTGTATTTCTATCCATGTCTCTAACATCAGTATAAGATTTTTATATGGACTATGGCAACAGAGGATTGGTATGAAACAACTGAAGGAACAGTAGATAATAAATTTTCCATGCATGGGGAAGGGGTAGGAAAACACAAATATAATCCTTGAAAGAAAAATACTTTACCAAACAAACTTTCAGAAATATATGGTATCAAAACTGAAAAAGAAAACAAATTAAAAATTCTCTCAAGCCTAAGAGACTATGGCAAAGACTTTAGGAATTCACATCATCTGAAAAGATGTACTAAAAAATAACTTACATGAAAGAAAAACTAAACTATGAAACAAAGAAGTGAAATGAATTACAGCAGATACATAAAAATCTACATTAGAAGCCTAATTAATACAAAAATAAAACTGTCAATATTTTTAGCTCAATAGATTGGATGACCTAAGCTATCCAAAAGGGCAAAAGCATTTTTCAAAAAGAAAGAATAGTTAGGAAATAGATAAATTTAGTCCCCAGCATATCCAAATAGGCATTCTAGAAGAAATTAAGTTAGAAATGTTTGAGGAAGCAATAGCTAAAAAGCTTTTCTTTTTTTTTTTTACAAATATTTATTTATTTATTTATCCCCAGCATATCCAAATAGGCATTCTAGAAGAAATTAAGTTAGAAATGTTTGAGGAAGCAATAGCTAAAAAGCTTTTCTTTTTTTTTTTTATATTTATTTATTTATTTATTTATTTATTTATTTATTTATTTATTTATTTGTATGAATGTACTGTCTGCATGTAGGTTTGTGCACTTGTGCCGTGCAATGCCATGGAGGTCAGAAGAGGACGTCGGATCCCCTGGAACTGGAGTTCTCATGGAATTGAAGTTACGGATGGTTCTCAGCCGCCATGTCGGTGCTGGGGATCGAACCTGGGTCCTCTACAAGAGCTGTCGGCACTCTTAACTGCTAGGCCATCTCTCCAGCCCTGTTAAAAAGCTTTTCAGTCCATGGAAGTACACGTGTCCTCAGACCCAAAGTGCTCTCAGTACCAAGCATGGCAAATGAACCAAACCCTAAGTCTAATAGAGAAATGGAAATAATATCAGCAGTAAAAACATATTCAGGAAGTAGTGATACAGTAAATATTTTTCATACATGTTTTTTTCCAACTTCTCACATAGTATTTGCCTATTTTACTGTTTGTTTGTTTACTATCCATTCTATGGTTTAATGCATATAACATTTTCGATGAATATTATTTTAGTATAATTTGAAGTAAATGTTCTTTCACTAATGTAATTCCATAAGAGCAGGACTAAATACTCACACTGGTAAATCCAGTACATAGAAATGTATGGTACGAAGCCCTGGTGTTCAACAGCATTTAATACATGAAAGAATGGAGAAAAGAAGGTCAGTTACTTCTCTAAGTTTAATTCCACTTAACAGTAAATCTCAATAGCTGATAATACTAACTTACTTAGATTTTATCAACCAAATCCTTATGCACTCTTTTCACATAGGCTACTGAACAACCATTTCTCTCTCACTCAATTCTTGGCTAGTGGTTTCTTTGAAATAAATATCTTATATAAACTTGCTTTGTTTTTTCATGAAAACATGACCTAATTTTTTGCTACTGACTTTGCCACTCAACATGTGATTATCAACCACAGACTTTATATTCAAATTTACTTCAAATACTCTTATTTAATAGATATGTGTCAGTGAGGCTAAGATTTTCTGAGAAATTGGAAAACAGAGTTAAAAAAAGGTGGGTACTTCAAGAAAAGATGGGGTTTTAAGGAAGCAACTGCAAATCCACAAATACTTTTGAAGGAATATGTTCAAACTATTACCCAGAGACAGAGCCCAAAATTTATATATTCCTTTTAAAATGTTGATATTTTATGCATATACACATATTTGACAGCAAATGGTCATGTATACTATGTATGTACAACACAAGATGGAGAGGAAAAATACTATAATATAGCATTTTAAAAGGACATGCTCTTCAGAGAGGAGGGAGAGAAGAGGGAAACTTCAAGAAGTAGTTGCCTATTGAAAGAATCCTGTGAGTGTGAGGACTGAGAGAGTCCTGTCCGTGTGAGGAACAAGAATGAGCAAAAGAATGGAAGCAGAAAAATATGGGCACATGTAAAATTCCACAATCTCTTAACTCAGTTCTTGGGACAGCTTATGGGATGAAAAGTAATGAAAAAGCCTTGAAATACATTACCTACAGCCTTGAGCAAACAGCTGGATAGCTTGTATATAATTTATTAGGCATTGGTGAGCCAATAAGTACTTTTGAAAAAGATACTGTGTCATATCAAAGATATATGTTTTGAATTTTTAACAGTGAGTTAATACAATGAGTTTGAATTTTTATGCAAGTTAAAGGTTTTTCAGAATATGTGGAAAGATTTGTTCAGTTTAAAATGAAAGATGAAACCCAGAAGAGTAGTTGAGGCTGGCGGGAGATTATTGATATTTTGAGAATGAATAGGAACAAAGACAAGTAGCTGCTCAAAGATCTGGCCAATGAACTTGGAATAATCAGCCATGATGACTATTTTATTAAGCCAGAAGGAAATTAATATTCAAATTTTAAAATATTTTTTATTTTATGTGTATATTGCCTACTTATAGGTAGGCAGCTCTCATAGTTCTTGATGCCTTGATGTAAGCTGCAACTGTGTCATGCAATACCCAATGTGGTCAGAAGAGAGTATCAAATCCCCTGGAACCGAAGTTACAAACAGTTGTTAGCTGCCATGTGGGTACTGGAAATCAAATCCGGGGCCTCTCAAGAGCACCCATTGACTCTAACTGCTGAGTCAACTTTCCAGCCACCAAATATTGAATTTTTTAAAAAACTGAATTTGCCCAGGTGTGGTGGCACACGCCTTTAATCCTAGCACTTGGGAGGTAGAGGCAGGCAGATCTTTGTGAGTTCAAGGCCAGCCTGGTCTACAGAGTCAATTCCAGAACAGCTGGGGCTACAGAGAGACCCTGTCTCAAAAAGATTAAAAAAAACTGAATTTGTTCTTTAGAAGATATTTTCAAATGATGAACAATAGTCACAGTCAGATAGCAAGAAAATAAGCTTATATAGTACAGAAAATAAATGTACCAGTGTCTTAGTCCATGTGGGATATAGATATGTAAAATATATTCCACAAAGGGTAATGATTATAAACAACAGGTATTCCCCAGAGATCTGAAGAGTCAAATGTCATTGATCAGTGTGCTAACACATTTGATATCTGGGAGGGACTGCTTTTTAATTCACAGATGGTCTCTACTCATGCTGTCTTCACATAGTAGAAGGGGCTAACTAGTTCTCTAGGGTCTTTTTCATGAGAACACTACTTTCAATAAGAAGGAGGTCTCTTCTCTCATAACCTGATCAATTCTCCAAGGCTCCACTCTCTAATACTGTCATCTCAAGGGTTGACACGTAAAATTCCACAATCTCTTAACTCAGTTCTTGGGACAGCTTGTGTGATAAAAAGTAATGAAAAGAGCTTGAAATACATCACCTACAGCCTTGAGCAAACAGCTGGACATCTTGTATGGAATTTACTAAGCACTGGTGAGCCAATAAATACTTTTGAAAAGACAGTGTGGCATATCAAAGATATATATTTTGAAATTTTAGCAGACAAAATACAATGAGTTTGAATTTTTAATATATAAATTTGGGGGATCACAAACATCCAGATAATTGCAATCAGTAAGTTAGCAGACAGGGCTACATTCTGCTGAAAAGTTTAATAGAAGAAAAGGTAAACACTGTGCTCTGTTTCATGAGGGAGATTCCTTGATCAGAGTTGAGAGACACATTAGCATTTTCCCTATCCCTTGTTCCACTATGTTCTGTGAGCCTTAGATGTAGAGATTCCTTTGTAGATGTGTCATTTAGGTTTGAGCATTTCACAGACACTTATTCTCTGTGAGACCAGTTGTGGAACTCTTCAATAGCCTGTCTGTTGAAAAAGCAGCTCCTTTGTCTGTTTATTTAAGGATCAATATTTTGCACATAGTAAGAAATTACATTTGTCTATGGATGTGACAACCTTGTGGTTTTCTCTAAGATCTATAACCTCTCCAGCCATGGTATTTGGCTATGTTTACAGTACCACATATGAGTTCACTCCCATTGAGTGGGCTTTTAAGCCCAATTAGGTAGCAATTCAATATCCCCAAAATAAAAGTGCCACTACTGTCCCAGTGTAGTTTGCTGTGTCAGTCATTGATGTGGTTGTTAGGACATAAAACTGGGGTTGGACCATCGATTGATGTTCTCCTTTAGCAGTTTATATAGTGGCCTCCAAAGCTATGAGAGCTAGCCTTCAGAGAAGTGGCTTTCAGGTCAGTTCCAGCTACCTTGCTCCAAATCCTGTGTCCAGAGTATTCCCTCTATTCAGCAATTGGTTCTTAACGTCAAGTTCTGGGAGACAATGAAAGGGTTTGACAATTACCTGTGTAATTTAGGGAGTTTCTTGGACTACGCTGGCTGACAACATGAAGGGAGTATCAAACAATAATGTAATTTCCTCCTGCCTAAAGGCCACCTTAAAAACCATGTGCATGTGTGTGTGAATTCATGTTTATATTTTAATCTCTAATGACTTTATAGGTCTCTGTCTATTAAAGAGTCGGCTATCAAACAAAGTTGGATAAATCCAAATCATAAAAGCTATTTTTCTCAGGGCATAGTCATAAAGACAGCCTGGTACTGGCACAAAAACAGACCCAATGACCAATGGAACAAAACTGAGGATCCAAACTTGAGCTCATACACTTTCAGCCACCTCATATTTGACAAAGGGGGAAAAAAAAATCTCAATGGAGGAAGGATAGCATCTTCGGCAAATGGTGCTGGCAAAACTGGATCACCATTTGTAGAAGAACAAAATTAAACCCCTACCTCTCACTCTGTACCAAATCAAGTCCAAGTGGATCAGAGATCTCAATGTGAAACCAGAAACCCTGAAGGTGATAGAAGAAAAAGCTGGCAACAACCTACAAGACATAGGCATAGGAAAAGACTTTCTAAATCAGACAGCAGTTGCACAGGAAATAAGGTCAACAGTCAACAAATGAGACCTCATCAAACTCAAAAGCTTCTGTACAGTGAAAGAAACAATCAAGGAAGTGAAGAGAAAGCACACAGAGTGGGATGAAATCTTCACCAGAGAGTCATCTGACAGAGCATTAATGTCAAGAATATATAGACTACTCAAAAAAACAAAGAAGTAAGAAAACAAATGGCCTACCCAAAAGATGGAGAAAAGAGCTGAACAGAGACTTCACCAGTGAGGAATGAAAGATGGCTGAGAAACATCTTAAAAAGTGTTCAACATCATTACTAATTAAGGAAATGCAAATTGAAACCACTCTCAGATATCATCTCACTCTGATAGGACTGGCTAAGATCAAGAAAACAAAAGACACCAAATGCTGGAGAGGTTGTGGGGAAGGGGAAACACTCATCCACTGCTGGTGGGAATATAAACTTGTACAACCATTATGGAAAGCAATGTGGAGAACCCTTAAAAGACTCAAAATGAGCCTACCACCTGACCCAGTCATACCACTCCTGGACCATCCTGCCACAAAGATACATGCACATCAATGTTTATTGCACCTCTCTTCACAATAGCAAAGAGCAGGAACCAACCTAAATGCCCCTCAACTGATGAGTGGATGACAAAAATGTGGTACATCTACACAGTGGAGCTCTATGCAGCGGTAAAGAAAGATGACATCATGAACTCAAAGCCATTATGCTAAGTGAAGTAACACAGTCCCAGAAAAACAACTGGCAAATGGTCTCCCTCATTTGTGGATGCTAACACCAAATCCCCAGATGAAAGGCAAGCTGAACAATATTATTGTTATATTTCTGTTTATCTGAAAGCAACTATGTGGTTATAATGTAAATCTCTTAACAGGCTCTAGAATTGATCCCCCACTTACTTTCAATCTCTGTAATTACTGTACATGAGTAGAAAGTACGTATTCATATTTTAGAGTAATATAAAATTAAAGGAAGAAAATGTGAATTCCTAAACATAAAAAAAGATTGAGAGAAAGATGCAGGGCAGTTATGGCAGAATGCATGATCTGGGATGGGGTTGGGGAGGGAAAGGGAAATATATCTAAACTGAGCTGAGAAATTATGTCTGAAATACACAAAACATCAATAAAAGCATTATTAAAAATTTTTAAAGCTATTTGTTTCATACCTTTTGGTATTATCAATTTTAATTGGTCTTATATAAATTATTAATATGTATTTGCATACTGTTTTAACTCATTAAATGCTGACTCTGGGTTGGAACTGGCCCTTCAGACCTAGGTCTGTTAGTATAATCAAACAGCTGACAGATAAAATTAATTTCAATAAATTCATCCTTGTTTGTCTATATTTTATTTGCCTTTATTAAAGGTAATTAATGGGGATACAAATGTAATATTAAAATTTGAATGTTTTACTAGGTATGTACTGCCACCTACTGGTTGCACTCCTTCAGCACCTGAGACAAAAACTTCAGGTAACCCCTAACAAGTTCTTATGTGAACCTGGGATGTTGGAGTACAATGGAGTTTTTAGTCTTTAAGGATATAAGTTAATTTAAATAAAATGATCAATTCTATTCTAAATACAATTATAGAATATATTTGAATGTGTTTTATATCTAAAGCATTTAACCACAAGCTAAACCATCTTTGGAACAGAGTTTTGTGCCAAGCCTAGATAAAGCATCTCCAAACGTTTAAATAAAATTGATCATTTAGAACTTGCTCCAAGGTTTACTAAAACATCTTAAACTATGTACATTAAAATAATGTGTGTTTTGCGTCTGGAGATATGGCCTAGCAGTTGGGAGCGCCGACCACTCTCGTAGAGGACCCGGGTTTGGTCCCCAGAGCCCACATGGTGGCTGAGAACCATCCAATTCCAGGAGAGCTCCAGTTCCGGAGGAGTCCNACACTCATCCACTGCTGGTGGGAATATAAACTTGTACAACCATTATGGAAAGCAATGTGGAGAACCCTTAAAAGACTCAAAATGAGCCTACCACCTGACCCAGTCATACCACTCCTGGACCATCCTGCCACAAAGATACATGCACATCAATGCTTATTGCACCTCTCTTCACAATAGCAAAGAGCAGGAACCAACCTAAATGCCCCTCAACTGACGAGTGGATGACAAAAATGTGGTACATCTACACAGTGGAGCTCTATGCAGCAGTAAAGAAAGATGACATCATGAACTCAAAGCCATTATGCTAAGTGAAGTAACACAGTCCCAGAAAAACAACTGGCAAATGGTCTCCCTCATTTGTGGATGCTAACACCAAATCCCCAGATGAAAGGCAAGCTGAACAATATTATTGTTATATTTCTGTTTATCTGAAAGCAACTATGTGGTTATAACGTAAATCTCTTAACAGGCTCTAGAATCGATCCACCACTTACTTTCAATCTCTGTAATTACTGTACATGAGTAGAAAGTACGTATTCATATTTTAGAGTAATATAAAATTAAAGGAAGAAAATGTGAATTCCTAAACATAAAAAAAGATTGAGAGAAAGATGCAGGGCAGTTATGGCAGAATGCATGATCTGGGATGGGGTTGGGGAGGGAAAGGGAAATATATCTAAACTGAGCTGAGAAATAATGTCTGAAATACACAAAACATCAATAAAAGCATTATTAAAAATTTTTAAAGCTATTTGTTTCATACCTTTTGGTATTATCAATTTTAATTGGTCTTATATAAATTATTAATATGTATTTGCATACTGTTTTAACTCATTAAATGCTGACTCTGGGTTGGAACTGGCCCTTCAGACCTAGGTCTGTTAGTATAATCAAACAGCTGACAGATAAAATTAATTTCAATAAATTCATCCTTGTTTGTCTATATTTTATTTGCCTTTATTAAAGGTAATTAATGGGGATACAAATGTAATATTAAAATTTGAATGTTTTACTAGGTATGTACTGCCACCTACTGGTTGCACTCCTTCAGCACCTGAGACAAAAACTTCAGGTAACCCCTAACAAGTTCTTATGTGAACCTGGGATGTTGGAGTACAATGGAGTTTTTAGTCTTTAAGGATATAAGTTAATTTAAATAAAATGATCAATTCTATTCTAAATACAATTCTAGGATATATTTAAATGTGTTTTATATCTAAAATATGTAACCACTAGGTAAACCATCTTTGGAACAGAATTTTGTGCCAAGCCTAGATAAAGCATCTCCAAACGTTTAAATAAAATTGATCATTTAGAACTTGCTCCAAGGTTTACTAAAACATCTTAAACTATGTACATTAAAATAATGTGTGTTTTGCGGCTGGAGATATGGCCTAGCAGTTGGGAGCGCCGACCACTCTCGTAGAGGACCCGGGTTTGGTCCCCAGAGCCCACATGGTGGCTGAGAACCATCCAATTCCAGGAGAGCTCCAGTTCCGGAGGAGTCCAACACCCTCTTCTGACCTCTGCAGCATTGCACAACATGGGTGCACAAACCTACATGCAGACAGTACATTCATACAAATACAGAAATAAATAAAATTTAAAAAAAACTGTGTGTTTTAAAATGTTGTTACATATTCATACATAAAGGTACTTTAGTAAAGATTTATACAGAGATGATAAAACAGTCTATATAAATAATAAAGGTCTAAAGGGGTTTCTTGTAACAGGTAAAGGATAAAGTTATGCAACTAATCTTGTTTTCTCTAAGGTCATGTTTCAATTAAGTAGTATAAAAATCAAAATGTATCTCTGGTCAAGGTTTATTTAAAAAATGTTCAATTTTGCTCAAGCTTTGTTGGCAAATTAAAAGTTATTTAAAGATTTAGTAAAAATTAAAATGGCTATATTAAATAAAATTGACTAAATATTTTTCATATAAAAATGGTAACCCACTTAAGCTAATTCAGGATATAAATTGTTGTTAACATTTGATGTACTCCTAATTTGTACTAGATTCCCAGTGACACCTTTGGGAATAAATGTACATAGGTATTCTCCATATTTTTCTGTATTGTAAAAATATTACCTGTGACGTTTCTTTTGCCTACAAAGATAAATTAACTCAAGAAAAGCTGGGTTTTTCCACCTTAAACTAACAGAATACAGTCCAATAGGAGACAGTTTAGATGGGCTTAACAGACATTTAAAACCTGGTTCCTGTCTATGGGTATGTAATGCAAATCCTGCCTTTTAATATATTATAAATCAAAATATAAGAGTCTAAAAACAAGAGAGACTGTTCTATTCATGGTGCTAATACAAAAAAAGGAGGAGGGGAATATGGCTCCCTCTGGGATGTAGTTTACAGAGCACTCTCTAAATCTTTTGTCAATTTTTCAATTTTAAAATCAAATATGACAACTCCAATCCATAAACATTAGAGCCCTCTGACAGGCCATGACTAATGCCATTGGTGCTACATTAGGGTACGATGTTGGGCAAGAAAATAAATAAATCAATAAATAAATAAATAAATCACCAATCTGCTACAAACTATGAGAAAAGGGTTTGTTTGTATGTTCCCACAGATAGAGGCATGATCAACTGACCAACTGGGGTGCTTGTAAGATGTGTCTGTCCTTGGACTACAAATATGGACCAGGAGCCACTAGCAGAAAGATTGGTTCATCCAAACATCAAAAAAGAATGAGAGACGTCTGAGAAAACTCTACTTCACAGAGAACCAACACTCAGGATTATACTTAGGTGTTCCTGCTGGCATTTCTCTGGGTTAAGAGTCAATTATTATGGCAGTGACTCCTTACGGGACCTGCTTGACTGCTTCCTTTGACTAACAGGCATGAGATCTGTTGAAGGGATATTCTTTATCACCCAAAAATAATTAAAGAGAGAACCAAGGCCAGGTTCTGTGCTAAAGAGCCTCCAAAGGGCTTTGGAGCAACAGTTCACAAAGGTATATAAAAAATAAGAACTGTTCAGGTTTGGGTAATAAACTCCCCAAGTTAAACAGGAACCTAGATTTCTTTGCTGAGAAAAATCTTGCTGAGGTTGGGAACAGTTTGTCTGGCTGGGGACTCCTCCAGCAGCCAGAAGGTGTCAGTATAAAGAAAACAGGTGTTTTGACCACAGCCAGAAGTCAGGCCCAGGGCTTAACTGAATCAGCTAATCAGGTCTACTTGCCTGTAATATTGGGGTACAAGCCAAAAAGGACAGTGAGACCATACTGCCAAAGGAGATATGGTGTTATCATAAAAAGAAAAATTCATGTTGAAACCTTGCCCTACAAATGGACGGTTGGTCTTCATGATGCAAGAGAGTGTTGCATAAATCACTGGAAGGTAATGGTCTCCTAAATCAATCAAGACTCGTCAGCTACACCTCACTTGCCTGGAAATTATGTAGTTCGTGGAAACCTGATATTGGTACACCCCCCAAATCTAACTGGCTATAGCCCATTCCTTGGGGGAATATCACACAGCTGATACCACAAGCTTGTACCCTCCAGTGGCTAAAAGACATTATAGCCTACAATAGAAATTTGTTGTCATCCTTTGGCCCAAAAGCACAGTTCCTAGCCTAAAATACTGTCTAAATATTTATGCCTTTGCCCATAACATGACCTGTTTGTTTACTGTTTAAGGCCCTGTGCTTCTTGCTGTTTGTGTTTTACTAGTAGAATTAAGAAAGGGACCCCTGGATGAGCTGTCAACACATTGGAAGCAAAGCTTAGACAGACATGAGAGTCTGATGTGTAACTTCAAAG
This sequence comes from Rhizomys pruinosus, assembly GCA_009823505.1. Classification (NCBI taxonomy): domain Eukaryota; kingdom Metazoa; phylum Chordata; class Mammalia; order Rodentia; family Spalacidae; genus Rhizomys; species Rhizomys pruinosus. The sequence continues at coordinate 116,293 of VZQC01003477.1, read as the reverse complement.
AAAATAGACTGTTTCATTTCTCACCCTCTCTCACCCCTTTCCCCAAGGCCAAGGGACCACTCACAGAAGAGGGGACATGTCAGAATGTAAGGGCTGAGGAGATGGGGTAAATTGTGAGATCACAACAAACATATACTGGACTTTCATTTGGTCAGCATAATTGTATGTGCAGGCCTTTCCAACTGGACTTGAGACTTTGGGGTACAGCCAAATTCCTTCTCTGTATGAAATTGGACACAGATGTTTTATAATTGAGTTTGTGTGAAGGTTGCTTGTATTTACTGGTTGGTTTTCTCTATTTTATTTGGACATTAATGTTAGTATTTTTACAGAGCAGTCATGGCCATTTGGGCCAGACAAAGGTAGTTGACCGCCATTTCCATGATACTATCTGACCTTATGGATGCTAATACAAAAAAGGGGGAGCTGTGGGCATATCTAATCTGAGCTTAAGTAGGTATGAGCTAACATTTCCAGCCAGTGCCTCCCACAGAGTCACAAATGAAAGTCACAGGATCTCTCTGGCTATGCCCATGAATTGGGATGTGATGGTACAAAGGTCTGGGATTGGTCTTTGGAAGGTGATATCACGTGTAGCCCATGAATTGGGATGTGATGGTACAAAGGTCTGGGATTGGTCCTTGGAAGGTGATATCATGTGTAGCCCCATGAATTGGGATGTGATGGTACAACGGTCTGGGATTGGTTCTTGGAAGGTGATATCACATGTACCATTTGAATAAAGCACCACTTTGTATTTGGATTTACACCTTGCCATGTATCCGTGTGCTGTGCTTTCCTGCGCATGCTTTCTACATGGCTTGGCCCACCATGGAAATGACCACAAACTCCAATCTTTTTCCAAAGAACAATTGGTAGCTGGTGACTGCTACGTGGGAGAGAACTGATCTTCTTTAAGGGAGAGACTCTAGATAGACTGACTAGACTTCAGCAGAAGAACTTGTACTGAGGGACATTTGGGTACACTGACTCAATAGGCCTTATCATAAATGACAGAATACATGGAATCCAGGAGGGGGCTATGGGATAGTGGGATAGAGGAGGGTGTATAAAGATAATTAGGATGTTTTGTATGAAACCCCAAAATGTTCAATAAAAATAAAAAATTTAAATAGAAAATAAAGAAAAAAAGATAAACAATAGCAGGTTTGAGTGAAAGTTACTTAGACAGGGGAGTCCTGGACATCTTTTTGACATAGTGAAAACTAGAGCTGTTCCCTTTTTGTTGATGTCACAAACTCAAAATACTCAACCCTCTATCCTGTCATGCCATTGGGTTTGTACTCTTTCATTCTAAACTGAAATGCCTAAAGAGCAGAAACTGTCTCATTTATGATGTTTTCTCGAGCACCTAACCCAGTACCTAACACAGAAAACATCTGATGTAAGTATTTCTAGATCCAAGAAGTTTAAATAAAGAAGTTTAAAGTTTCATTGGCATGAGAATGAAATGGGTAAGGCAAAGTCTCAAAGGATTAGGAACAGGTGAAGTTATCATTGAATTGAAAGCAGGAATTATTATCTCATGGTCCCCACTGGTTCATTCGGAGAATTAAGAGTCATATTTGCAAAGATCGTAGATACAGAGATAATTACTAATCATGGACAGACATTTATATTTTCCTTACAAAATAGAACCTATGTGCTCTAACTGAATCTTTATTCCAGAAATTCATACTTCTTTGGTCTTTTTGTGTACTTGTTTTGTTTTCTTTTTTAGGAGAGAAAATTATTTATTTGGATTATACTTCCAGGCCACAGTCCATCATTAAGTGAAATCAGGGAAGAAACTTAAGCAAGAACTTGAAGTAGAAACCATGGAGGATCATTGCTCACTGGCTTTCTCACACTCCCATGTTTAGCCAGCTTTCTTATATGGTTCAGGACTACCTGCCCAGGAAATGATGCTGTCCACAGTGGTCTGGGTGGTCCTATACCAATTAGCAAACAAGACAATCCCCTATAGACATGCCCACAGCCCAATCTAACCTGAGCAATGTCAGTTGAAACGTCCTCCTCAGGTGACTCCAGGATGTGTCAAATTGATAGTTACAGCTAACTCAGACATTCCCCTCATTGTCAACTTGACACAAGCACATCACTTAAACTGTAACCAAACTTTCTCAATCTTAAGGTCTCATGTTAATATTAAAATATAAAATACAATTGACCTTAAAAACTATCTAGTGCTTTGTTATTTTTCAATTTTTAAAAATTGCTGGACAGATAGCTCAGCAGTTAGGAGCACTGGCAGCAGCAGTAGGGGGGCCAAGTTCAAGTCCCAGAACCCACATGGAGGTTCAATCCTCCATAATTACAGTTCCAGGTGATCCAACCCCCAGTTCTGACCTCCATGGGCATTGCACAGCATGGGTGCACTTACATTCAGGCAATACTCTCATACACATAAAATATAAATAAGTAAATAAATCACTTTAAAATCCAAAGCCTCTTTAAAAGAGACTTCTCTGTGACCTCCTATACTATCAAAACAAGTTACACACATTTTTACTCCAAAAGGGAAGAATCACATACATAAAAACAATCCCTAGAACTTTGTTTTTCATTTTAAAACATACATTTTTTTAAAAAAGAAAAGTTTTCTTTAATATTTTAGTATAAATAAGTAAATGAATAAATGAACTTTAAACTTAAATAAGAAAAGTCAATGAGTTCTCAAGGGGAAAAAGCTAAGGAAAACTGAGGAATGAGTGGGAAGGAGGAGGTCAAGTAAGCCAGAAGGTTACCACTGACACTCAGAGAAGGTTTACTAACTCTGTAGCATGTCTTTTGTTCCTGTTTCCCAGTCTTTGTGATCATGTGAAGGCAAAATATGGGCACCTGTATCTCAAATCCACTTGAATTTCCAGGTAAGAGAGGGAAGCTTCATTTCTATGGTACCAAAGAGAGGCTCCATTTTTAGACACTGATAAGAAATAATCGACATGCCAAGAGCTGGGCTATGCCCCTAAATAACCATACAGAAAGAGCCTATCCTGAGAGTGTCTACAGGAAACTCCTGAAATCCAGAGGTAGGGATAGTTGAAGGGGACAGTGATTTTCAGTCTCACTTAGCAAGGTGAATAGATTTCACCCAATAACTTTTATGACCTGTCTCAATTTTTAGCTCCTATTATTTCACAAGTGGAATGAAGGCGGGGGAGGTGATAACAATGGACAGAGAAAGCTGTGAGGAAGTATTCGTGTTTCTCCTGACTTCCCAATTAGGACAGCAATTCCATAACTGAAAATGCAATATATTTCCATTAGGACAGTCCTCACCTCCTGAACTTGTTCTGCTAGAATCACTGACTCTCACAGAGTAGGGCCCTCAGGAGGTGATTTTCTGGTACATATACACAGACCCTGAGCTAAGCATGGGGCCAGGATCAGAATTTATGGCCTTTGAATATTCAGTCTTTTTCTGAGCCTTGAGCTAGTGTTTCATATTCTTTAATATTCTTTTATTTTCCAATTCACTTAGAAAAGCTTTGATTGTACTTACATTGTACTCCTTTTTTATGTTTTTCTTTCCACCTGAGCAGTCTGTCTTCAAAATCCTCACTGACCCTTAATTATCCCTGCTTTCCAGTGTGATGACATCCTTTCCACTGCTGTCCCACTGGGCCAGGTGAGTCACAGCTCTGCAGGGATTTTCAGATTTTGAAGAAGGAGGTGATTTCTCCTGGAAATGCAAATCAATACATTGGTTTCATGCAATCCTCAAGCCCTAATCACCTTAAAGTTCAGGTCCCAGAAGAACAGATATTTTCCTCCAGAGCTAGTCTTAAAATTACCCATTGGTTACTTGCAATGTTGCTAAAGAAAAGAGTTGCACAGTACAGGAAGAGAAGAAATAACCTGCCAATACAACAATATGACAGGTTCAACAGTAAATATGGAAGTCAATTTTTGTATTTCTTTTCATTTTATGAAATATTCTGCAAGCACTAGTAGTCATACCTCATTCCCTTCCTGAAAACATATTTTTTCCATAAGGGATAAAAGTAATGAAACAGAGGGTATGGTTTGATATTATCTCTTCAAGCCAGAAGAGATAATATCAAACCATACCCTCTGGTTCATTACTTGTTACAACTGCATTTTCATTACTCTTGTACCACTGCAAACCAAAGTCTTTGTACACCAGAACCCAGAATCATAAATAAAATGGCCAGAAAAGACACTCAGAAAGAATTCAGTTTAATCTATTATTTTCAAACAAAAAATACCCTCAAATTACACTGTACAGATGAGTTTATAAATAATCTATAGAGAAGAGATAGGATGCTTTCAACATTTAACAATCCTAAACTTGAAAGAAAGAAAGAAAGAAAGAAAGAAAGAAAGAAAGAAAGAAAGAGAGAGAGAGAGAGAGAGAGAAAGAAAGAAAGAAAGAAAGAAAGAAAGAAAGAAAGAAAGAAAGAAAGAAAGAAAGAAAGAAAGAAAGAAAGAAAGAAAGAAAATCTCCTCTTTAGCTTAAATCTCCTAAGGTGCAATGGTACCATGGTGTTTGAACTTTGTTGTCTTTCAAGTTACATTGTTAATATTTTTTCAGTGATCTATTTCATGACTATGGTGATTAAAGTAAACTTACATATGCATATGATTCACAACTTGTACAGCCTATGCGCCCAAATATTGAATGCTGCCTCTTAAAAACAGATTATTGGTTAAGGTATTATAAACAAACAGCATGAGCTAAACTTCCCACACAACATGCTGTTGTTACATAAATTTGAAAGTCATTTTAAAAGCAACTTTGTATCATAGAAATATTTACATTTAGCAGTAGAAGCATATCTGAATTAATTTAAATAAAAGACAGAACTGAGCAATTAGGGAGTAATTTTTCTACATCTATAAAACTTGGATAAATTTCTTTTTAAAAAGACTTTGTTGGTGAATTATAATCAGTTTCTAAGAATATTATCTTTTCACAGAGCTGTAATTTTTAATGTTGAATCACTTTGGCTTTATGTCACCTGACATTTACATTTCAAGACTACAGATTTGCATATTTCTGAGTCACTGCTATTTTCAAACACAATAGTTGTTATTGTTCTGATGAAAATGGGGTCACTTTTACCATATCTTGATGACGCTTGTACCAGCCTTGCCAAGGTTCATCCAAAGGATGCAGAGAAATGACAAAACTCTTCACAGGTCATCATTACTCAGGTAAAGTTCATGCAAGGCTTCGGAGGACAGGTGTGTCCTCTTGTACATTGAAAAGAAGACTCAGAGCAAATCCAGAAATCACAGAACATGTTAGCTGATCTGAAATCTTCTGACAAATCTGCTGTGTCAAGTCTCACATACAATTATCCTGGATGCATAGACCCCTAACAGGATTGCCCATGGGATATGAGGATCAGAAAGTACAGATTGGAAATTTTCACTGATCTATGACTGAAATTTTTTCATTCCTGGGCTTATGCACACAGGCTACAAAGGACAGTAGAAATACATCTCTGTGAACTTTCACCAGTAGCAATCATAAATAGTGCCATCTCATTATTATTTTAGACACATTCTGAGATGCATGCTTCATTTATGATTGTCTCTTAAAGTCTGATAGTTATTAAAACATGGCTACATGTTGTAATTTAATGTATTAAATCTATGTGCCACTGTGTAAAGGAACATTTAAATATTTGATGACTATATTTCAATATCATTTAGTTCTTTAATAGTACTACATGTTTAATCTTCTGTACTTACATATTTAATCTGAAGAAATTGGCTTGTAGCATTACAGAATGAGGAACTCCATAGAACTGCACCCCAATAATATTGGGAAATGAAAACTTTAGAAATAATTACATAAATTCTGGGACAATGGCTTACAGAGAATTTCAACACAATCTAGAAATTATTAAAAGCAAACCAAACAGAGGGCAGGGCATGGTGTCACATACCTTTAATACCTTTTATCCCAGCACTCTGAGGCAGAGGCATGTGGATCTCTGTAATATCAAGGCCAGCCTGGTCTACATGACAAGTCCAAGCCAGCTGGGGCTACAGAAAGACCTTGTCTCAATAAAACAAATCTAAAGAAAGAAAAAAATGAACCAAATGGAAATCTCAAAGTGAAAATAATAGTAATGAATTTAAAAGTCCACCAATGCCAAGTGAGTGCGGTCTGCCTCTAATCCAAGCTCTTGAGGCTTGTGACCTAAAGAGCAACAGTTCAAGACTGACATAGAAAAATGCTATCTCAGCTGGAGAGATGGCTCAGCAGTTAACAGTGCCAACTTCTCTTTTAAAGGACCCGGGTTCAATTCCCAGCATGGCAGCTAAGAACCAACTTTAACTCCAGTTCCAGGGGAATCTGATGCCCTCTTCTGACCTCTGCGGCATTGCACGACACGGGTGCACCAACTTACATGCAGACAGTACACTCATACACATAAAAAATAATAAATAAATTTAAAAAAAGAAAAATGCTACCTAATAATTAATTGGTTAATTGAAATAAAAAACAAATATTTAAATAAATACTAATATAAATCCACCCAGGGGTTCCACAGGAGAGGAAAGAATTGGTCCACTTGAAGATAAAGCAGTAGAAAGCATACAAGACAAAAAGGAAAGAATGGGAATGTAGAAAAGAGATCAGTAAAAATGTGAGTACTCACTCCTGGCCTCTTCCCTCTGTGGCTGGCCAGTCAAAGACCCGTAAGACCCTGAAAAACCAGGGTAACCTAAGACAAACACAGTCAGAATGTCGGAATGCCAGAGGTGGGGTCGACAAGGTTCCGGCATAGCACCCGAACTCCCACTGGACCGCTCCTCATGCAAAATTAAATACAAAGGGTATTTAAATGTAGTAATGTAGAAATGTAGTAGCCAGTATGCTGAGAATTACAGTGTGCCTGTGCAGAGCTTGTCCCTCACCAACCTAACCTGCCCTAGGCAGGTGAGACCATACAAACAGCTGAGTTGCAGACCTGGGCCAATCACAAGATGTCACGATGACTGCACTAAGAGGAGAGCAGAATGTAAACAGTACATAGACCCTAACCTTGCCCCCCAATAAATGAATCCGTGGCAGCTTGCCCTCTGCCTGCATTCAGCCAAAAAAAAAAATGTGAGTACTACTAAACATCCCAACACACATGGGAATCAATCTGCACTTTCTGGTTGTACCAGAAGAGGAAAGAGGGACAGGAGAAGAAAATACATTCAAAGAATGGACAAACACTTCCTAAATTCATTAAAAAATAACCTTGATATCTAGAAAGCATGTTAAACACAGATTCACAAACATATGGGAAGACTACTGAAAATCAATAATAAGGAGAAAAATCTTCATTTCATCAAGAGAAAAATTTACCTGGGAAGAAGTTCTGGCACCAGACTACTTGGTAGCCAGTGCTCAGAAGTCAAGAACCTCATCTAGAGCCACCTAGAATAAAGTAATTTGCCTCAGGAGATAATAGAGGAAATTGTGGTCAGGAGACCCCATTTTCAATATTTATCAAAATGCTGAAAGAGAAAAAAGTATAACTTTTTTGAGAGAGGGTCTTTCTGTAGTCCCAGCTGACCTAGAACTCATTCTGTAGACCAGGCTGGCCTTGATCTCACAGATAGCATCTGCCTCTACTCTGGAATGCTTGGATTAAAGGTGTGCACCACCACACTCAGACTAAATATAACATTTTTTAAAGGTACTAGGTTGAGGCTGGAGAGATGGCTCAGCTGTTAAGAGCAATAGCTGTTCTTGCCAAAGACCCAGGTTTGGTTCCCAACACTCATATAGCAACTAACAACTGTCCCACTTCCAGGGAATCCAAAGAGTTCTTCTGACCTCTATGAGTACTGCATGACATGGACACACTTATGTACATGCACGCAATACATTGATGTACATAAAATAAAATAAAAATAATAAATTAAAAATTAAAAGATGCTAGATTAAACCAATTTACATAGATTTTGTTTCTGTAAGACTTGTCATGAGTTTTAAGATACTAACCATGAATCTTCAGATATGGTAAAATCAAAGCACTCCCAAACAATTTTGACTATGAAAACCTCTTTTGAGGTCCATTCATGGGTTTGAGGTTTGAAAAACACTTTGGAAAACATTGACCTTAAGTTAACAAAAGCAAAGGATATTGTTCACTGCTGGAGTTACTGCATCTTTGTTTCTTGTGGGTCTGTATCAGGCACCACTTCCTCTTGAGGGTGGATATGACTGCTTATATTTTCAAGGACATCATAAGTCAAAGGCCATCTAAGGTTCTCAATAATGCTTCTTTCCAAGTCACCCTGAGGGTGACTATGCCTTTGCCTATCTTTTTTTGATTTTTGCTTCACAATCTGTTAAAAATCTTTAGACTCTACACTAATGAGTACAGCAAAGGACAACCAGTGCTAACAGGCTTCTGTGCATGGAAATTTCCTTCTCATCCCTGTTTCTAGTATTAGGTACTGGTTTATAATAACAACCTATCAAAATGCTGCATGCAGCTTCAGAAAACATAGCCATCATCTGAGAGCTATACTTAACATCAAATGCCAAGGCAGATTTATCAGCAGCTGAGCCCTGGAGCACAGCCAGTTCACAGCATAACTCTGCTCACCGAAACTTACCATCAGAGGGTGGATATTACAGGAGCATGGAAACAAGCCAGATCTCAGAAGATGTGGCTCAGCAACTTGAATGAGGGTGACAGCAAGCAAGGAGCACTGAAGGAGCTTTGGAAAGCACATAGAGACAACTTCAAGAAGCATAATATTGCCATTGCCTGTCAGAAAATAGCAATAGCAGTGGACAGGCCAATGTGAGTGTGCCATTCAGAAGTGAAGTGGCTATTACTCTATGAAAATGCTTATAGCCACTAACGCAAGGCCTCTTCAAAGAACTGAGCACCTCTTAGATGAAAACACACAAATAAATAGATTAATACTCACTTTGGAAATTACCTATATCTTACCAACATAAATACTATATATGGAAAACTTGCTTCTTACAGAGTCTTGTATTCATTGATGGATGGTCCTCTAAATGTTCTCAGCTGCACAAGCTTATAAATCTCTGTCTTAAGCCCCATCTTGCTTGAGATCCACGGGGTGGTTTCTGTCTTGCTGACCAAATAATCCTATTGCACTATTCCTAGTCAGAAAGCTTTAGACAGTTAACTGAACAATTGTATGACAGGAACTGTACTTTCCTAGGAATTGTGCTGCAGATAATGATCATTAAATACTGGCTTGTTGATAGATTAGTGAAAGGACCCAGTCAAGGTTTATCCTTGTTCTATTGGCCATCTTGTAAGCAGCTCACTTTCTAAGTAGAAAAAGTGACAGAAAAACCTAATGCCTGTGTCAGACAAAACAAATCAACAAGTAACTCCATAAAACTGCAAAAATAAAAGGATTCCAGGAAGACTGAGCAAATTTCCAAGAGTTATAAGTAAACATCATAAATTAATTTGTTTGGTCTTTTTGAGACAGAGAATCCTTGTAGCCCCAAAAAGACTGGTACTCATTGTGTATACCAGGATGACCTTGATCTCAAATCTGCCTGACTCTGTCTCCTGTGTGCTGGAATTAAAGGCATGTACCACCACGCCTGACTTACATATTAATTTTTTAAGTATCTTCAGCCTAAAATGCATGTGATTGTCCATAGGTAAAAGATGGCTAATGGATAATTAGAAGCCCAAGTTCTGGGCCAAGAACTGTTAAAAATGAAAAACAACCCTGGAGGGGTAGGACACACAACTGATACTGCAGCCATGGTGCCCCTAGTGTTAGGAGAGGAGAATTTATAGGCCATGTTAGAAAACTATTGCCAACACTTTGTCAAAGAGCTATAATGCCCGAACCAAGATACCATCCAAATATATGTCTGTGCCCATAGTGTAACTTGTTGTAATGATTAATATTTGTTACTATTCGTGTTTTATTGCTAGAATTAAAAGGAAACATCTTTTTAAAATACTTTTACTAATGAATTATGCATTTCATTCATTATCTTTCAGTCTGATTTAGACACATTTCCCTCTCCCTACCCCCATCCTACCTCTGTTCATGCCTTCTGCCATACATGTCTTGCATCTTTCTCTTGGTCTTTCCAAACTTTTTCCCTGCAAAAGCTTGTTGTTTTCAGCAGAGTTCAACCATATCATTCAGTTCTTTAACCCAGTCTTTATGTTGTTTTTCCTTCCCATTTGTATTACTCCAATGCTTATATAATCATCACATATGCATCAAAATTATGACCTCCGGGAATAAACTGTATGTTAATTCCAAAATACATTTAGGAATTCACATTTCCCCCTTTTAATTTTATATTACTCTAAAATATGAATACATGCCTTCCACCTATATACATTAATTACACAGTATGAAAATAAGTGGTAGGTCAATTCTAGAGCCTGTTAAGAGATTTACATTGTAACAACATAGTTGCTTTCAGATAAAAAAGAAATATAACAATAATGTTGTTCAGTTTAACTTTCAACTAGGGATTTGGTGTTAGCATCCACAAATGAGGGAAACAATTCACCATTTGTTTTTCTGGGACTGCGTTACTTCACTTAGCATAATGGCTTCACGTTCTATCCATTTACCTGCAGAATTCATGATGTCATCTTTTTTTATCACTGAACAGTATTCCATTGTGTAGATGTACCACCTTTTTGTCATCCACTCATCTTTTGAGGCATTTGGGTTGGTTCCAGCTCTTCACTATTGTGAAGAGGGCTACAATAAACGTAGATGTGCATGTATGTTTGCAGTAGGATGAGTCTTGTGGATATATACCCAGGAGTGGTATGACTGGGTCAGGTGGTAGGCTCATTTTGAATCTTTTAAGGATTCTCCACACTTCTTTCCATAATGGTTGTACAAGTTTATATTCCCACCAGCAGTGGATGAGTGTTCCCCTTTCCCCACAACCTCTCCAGCATTTGGTGTCTTTTGTTTTCTTGAACTTAGCCAGTCCTATCGGAGTGAGATGATATCTGAGAGTGGTTTTAATTTGCATTTCCTTAATTAGTAATGATGTTGAATACTTTTTAAGATGTTTCTCAGCCATCTTTAATTCCTCACTGGTGAAGACTCTGTTCAGCTCTTTACTCCATCTTTTGTCTTCTTACTTCTTTGTTGATAGAAATGTTTTTCAGCCATCTTAATTCCTCACTGGTGAAGACTCTGTTCAGCTCTTTACTCCATCTTTTGATTAGGTCATTTTTTTTTCTTACTTCTTTGTTTTTTGAATAGTCTATATATTCTTGACATTAATGCTCTGTCAGATGTATCACTGGTGAAGATTTCCTCCCACTCTGTGGGTGTTCTCTTCACTTCCTTGATTTTTTTTCTGTACAGAAGCTTTTGAGTTTGATGAGGTCCCATTTGTCAACTGTTGACCTTATTTCTTGCACAGTTGCTGTCTGATTTAGAAACTCTTTTCCTTTTCCTTGTAGGTTGTTGCCAACTTTTTCTTCTATCATCTTCAGGGTTTTAGGTTGCACATTGAGATCTTTGATCTACTTGGAGTTGATTTTTGTACAGGGTGAGAGGTAGAGGTTTAAATTTGTTCTTCTACAAATGGTGATCCAGTTTTGCCAGCACTATTTGCTGAAGATGCGATCCTTCCTCCTTTGAGGTTTTTTTGCCCCTTTGCCAAATACGATGTGGCTGAAATTGTATGAGCTCAAGTTTGGATCTTCAGTTTTGTTCCATTGATAAACAGGTCTGATTCTGTGTCAGTACCAGGCTGTCTTTATGACTATGGCCCTGTATATCTTGAACAAAAGACCCCGAATAGCACAGGGAGATTGCTCTACCAGACTTCAAGGAGACTTCTAAATGAGCCAGCAGTCCATTGAAAACAGAACTTGGGCAGACTCAAGAGTTTGATATGTCACCTCAGAGAAAAAAAAATGGATCTTCTTATCTCTTGCTCTCTCTTGCCTCCCCTCCAAAGCCCATGGACTCTTGTGTAAGAGACTGGTACATCAGATTGTAAGGACCAAGAAATGGGAGTGAATTGTGAGATCACAGCAAAAACGGACTGAACCTTTATTCAATCAGCATGTTTGCACAAGCAAACCTCTTCAACTGGACTTGGGGACCCTGGCTTTACAAAAACTAGACTCAGATATTTGCTAATTGGGTTTACATGGATACTCCTTATGTTTATTACCTATGTGTACTAACTGGTCAAATAAAAAATTAAGAAAGCAGAAAGAAAGAAGGAAAGAAAGAAAGAAAGAGGGAAACCTAAGAAAAGAAAGAAAGAAGGAAAGGAAGCGAAGGAAAGGAAGGAAGGAAGGAAGGAAGGAAAGGAGGAAGGAAAGGAAGGAAGGATAGGAAGAGAGAGAGACGAGAAGAGAAGAGAAGAGAAGAGAAGAGAAGAGAAGAGAAGAGAAGAGAAGAGAAGAGAAGAGAAGAGAAGAGAAGAGAAGAGAAGAGAAGGGAAGGGAAGGGAAGGGAAGGGAAGGGAAGGGAAGGGAAGAGAAGAAAAACACAGGTCTGGGAGATGGCTCCACAGAGAAGAACACTGACAGCACAAGCATGGGGACCTGAGTTTGATCCCCAGCACCCACATAAATGTTTAAAAGGGGACTGGAGAAATGGCTTAGTGTTTAAGAGCACCGGATGCTCTTGTTGAGGACCTGGACTTGGTTCTCATCTCCTATATGGCAGTTAGCAGCCATCTGTAACTCAAGTTCCAGAAGATCTGACACCCTCTTCTGTCCTCTGTGAGCACTGCATGGCACTGGTCCATGTAGGTACATGCAGGCAAAACACTCATGTAAATAAAAATAAGTTTAAAAAAAAACTTTAAAAGGTGAGCCTAGGCATGAGCACTCCTGTAATCCCAGCAGTGTGAATGTTGAGGATCATTGGAACTTACTGATCACCAGCCTTGTGCCAAGTTCAGTGAGAGACTCTCTCTCTGAACATGCACATGGATGGTGCCACCCACATGTACAAGTGTGTGTACACACCACACATATACCACACATACACACACTCTCACAGACACCTACACAGTAAAAAAAAGAAAGAAATTAAAAAAGCCTACCTATCAAATTGACACTTTAAAAACTGACACTAAAGAAATATGACACACTTTGGGACATTCAGAAATTCAGCCACTTCTGATGGTATGAGGACAAACTGCCACATGAATTCAATATAGAAAGTAGTAATAAGTTTTGAATGTTCCCAAATTTTGGCCATACACTTTTACTTTTAGAAGTTTTCTCTACCCAAATCCAACTTTAGTTAAGTTAAAGCAAAGCTACATGGTGAAAGTCTATAAACCCAACTACTTGAGAGCCTGAGGGATGGGGATTGAAAACTCAAGGCCTACCTACAATACAGAGTGAGGCTAAGGCCTGTCTGGGTAACTTAGATTCTGTTTCAATTTTAAAAAATAAAGTTCATCAGTAAAGCATTTTGGTAGGTCTGAGGCCCTGGGTCGAGCCTACACTAATGGAAGGATTAGGGGGACACAAGTGAATATGAGAACCTGAGAGACAGCTAGAAAAAAATCCATCAAATGTCGATGATGCTTCTAGTTGTGTTGGGATGGCATGATAATATTTTTACATGTGTGTGTATGTGTGCCTGTGTGACACATGCCATAATGCACATGTGGAGGTTAGAGTACAACTAGTGGGAGTCCATTCTTACACTCCCCCATCATGTAGGCCAGGGGATGTAATTCAAGTTGTCAGGCTTAGCAGCAGACACCTTAACACACTGAGCTGTCTAATTGTCCTACCATGATACACTTCTGTTTTTCTTTTTTTTTTTCCTTTTGGAATCTTTTTAATAAAAATATATTCTTTCTGTAATATATAAAGTATACTTATATAACAGTTGAAAGAGGTGTTATGTGAAAATATGCCCAATTGTCTGTTATTAATGTCCTCTAATACTCTATGGTTCCAGGGGAAACAAGAGTTGATTTTAGAAGGATTGCATAATACCCAGGGTAGCCAAAACAACCTTGAATAATGAAAAAGGGCTGTAGGCATCATCATCCCTGATTTCAAATTATGCTATAGAGCTATTATAAGAAAAACAGCATGGTAATGGCATAAAAATAGTCACATTGTTCAATGGAATGGAATTGAGGACCCATATTTAAAACCATGTACTTACAGCATCTGAGTTTTAACAGAGGGTACAAAGATACACAATGGAGAAAAACAGCATATTCAACAAATGGAAAAAACAAAACTAGATGTCTACATGTTGAAGAATGAAACTAGATCTCTTATCTCTCACCCTGCTCAAAACTCAACTACAAATTGATCAAGGACTTCAACATAAGACATGATATCTTGAATCTAGTAGAGGAGAAAGCAGAGAATACACTGGAATTTAATAGGCAAAGAACTTTCTAAACAGGAGCCCAATAATATAAGCATCAAGTCCAATAGTTTGCAAATGGGATCCCATAAGACTTAAAAGCTTCTCTGTATAACAAGGAGTACCATTATTCAAGTGAAGAGGCAGCCTACAGAATGGGAAAAAAATATTAACCAGCTATACATCTGTCAGAGGTTTAGTATCTAGAATACAAGGAACAAAATAAAAGGGAAAATTAAAAGAAAATCCCAAACAACCATGTTAAAAAGTGGGGCAAGGAATTAAACAGAAAGTTTTCAAATGATGAAACACAAATGGCTGAGAAATATTTTTTTAAAGTTCACCCTCTTTTACCATTAGTTTTAAATATAAATTCAAATTACTTTGAGATTTCATCTTACTCCATTCAGAATGGCTAATATGCAAAAAATAATTGATGACAAATTCCAGTGAGGATGTGGGGAAAGACAAAGCCTTATTCACTGCTATTGGGGTGCAAACTGGTGTAGCCACTATGGAAATCAGTGTGCAGGTTCCTTGAAAGCTTGAAATATGTCTCCCACATGACCCAAACATATCAGTCCTGGGCATATATCCAAAGGACTCTGTCTCCTACTACAGAGATAGCTGTTCATCCATGTTCATTGCTGCTCTATTCACAAATACCAAGAAAAAGAAACAACTTAGATGTTCATCAACTAATGAACATGTAATGAAAGTGTGGTACTTTCATATTCTATTACACAATGGAATATTATTCAGCTATTAAGAAAAATGAAATTATGAAATTCTCAGGTAAATGCATGGCTTTAATCAATCATCCTAAATAAGGTAACATAGTCTCAGAGACACAAACCTTGCATATTTTGTCTCATAAATGGATGCTAGCTTTGACTCTTTCGAAAGGTGTGTTTCAATTGGAAAATCCCTAGTGGTCAGAAAACTAATAAAGGTCTATAAAGGGGATGGGGGGAGGTTCATGGGAAGGAAGATAGAATGCAGTGATAAAAAGGGGGTAAAGAGGAATAATCAGACAGGACAAGTTAAATGGGTGGGAAAGGCAGGACAAAGGAGGAAGTAAAGAGAGGGATAACTAAAACAAAAGCCTTTTGAAAAATCATATGGAAACTTACTACTCTATATGCCTCTCTCAATATATACATATATAATGTAAAAATAGTTTAAATGTAGTTACCTTATGATGGGGATTCAGTGGCCCTACCAAATACCACAGTCTAGCAAATAAAAATCCCAATGTTAGGAATAGACTCATTTTATACTTGTTGATCAAGGAGGTCCCATAGACCTTCAAATAATACTGGCTATTGTCATTGCTCTTGATTGCTTTCCAAGCTGACAATAAGACGCCATTGCTGAAGATACTACATGAGTCATAGAACAAACAAGGACAAATCAAGCTGGTACTGACTTTGAAGTTTCATCTCTATTACATAGCTTTCATTGTACTAGAATGTGATTACACATGCTACTGAAAGAGAAAGGTAATCATCAACCTTATCCAGCTGTGAACCTATGAGCTACAACAACAACTGGGTTGACAAGATAGCCCCATAGTACAATAGTGGCATGAATATTATGGGAGTAACCAACCACCTTCTACTTGAACTTAAGGCCCACTTAATGAGATGAATCTTATGCATGGCACTGTTATCATGGCCAAAACCTATGACAAAACCTAGACAGGTCACAGGAGATAGGGAAGAACTTATTATTGTTATTATGTTAAATGGACATGGTATTAAACTGACTCCTAATGTTATACTCATATATTAGTGCTTTTCTCAGTTCTTACTAGAGAAGCATCCTTTTGCAGCAGATGAAAACACAGAGACCTACAACTGGTCAATGTGCAGAGAACAAGAGACTTCAGAGTGCTGAGTCCTAAATGAGACACCTATATCACAGACTCTCCTCCAAGGTCTTGAGGATCATTGGGGAAGAGGGGGATAAAAGATTGTAAGAGCCAGAGCTGGTAGATGAATACAAGGGAACCGTGTTGTCTGGATGCTGCAGGGTAGTTATACATATGAACACACAGCACTTATGATAGCAAGTATAAGATCTGTGCAAACCCAAGCTAGAACAGGGGCCCTGCATGGATGGGGAGAGATGTGTAGGAAACCCTAGCCCTAGCAGAGGGTCTGCTTGGCATTTGATGGATGCTGGAAGAAGGAGAGTCAGTCAGTTTTCCAAACTGGTGTGATACCTGGTAGGTTGACCAGACTCCAAAGGATAGACCTATGCTCAAGAGCATTTGGGAAACACATATTAGACTTGATAAAGATTTGGCTTGTAATAATAATAATAATAATAATAATAATAATAAAAAATAGGGGAGATGAGGTCAGGGAAGGTTGTTAGTAAGATGCAGATGGAGGCAAGGAAGGCGATCTGAATGTCATCAAAATATGTTATCTAAAACTTACAAAAAAGTCAATAAAAATACTTTTTTAGAAAAAGAAAGTAAGGGTTGGGCATGGTGATATATGCCTTGGAAGGCAGAGGCAAGTGGATCTCTATGAGAATATAGTCATTCTGGTCTAGATAAAAAGTTCCAGGCCAGAGGAGGTGACAGTGAGGCCCTGTCTCAAATGGAAAAAAAGACAGGCTCAGGATCAATCAGAAGAGTGCTGCTTTCCTGCTCTTCTGCATTTTTCAAAGCTCTGCACATTTCAACATTTCATCCATTGCACCTTTGAGGCCAAACCAAGGCAGACATTTTGACGTATTTTTTGTTTGTTTCAACAAAAAAGAAAATTTCAAAAAGAGAATAACACTAATTTTTGTCAACCAATTCTATGAAATTTTGTTTCCTAACTGTTGTGGGGCCCAGGAGAGCAGAAGATTTTCATTGTGTCCTCAGAGTCAGGCCTTGCACATGGAAGGTTTTAATGGAAGGAATGAATGAATGAATGAATGAATGAAAATGTGAATCTTCTCAATTTAGACTGTGAACCATAAACTTTAATAAGAGAGCCAGTAACAACTAGTCAAACTAAATGCCTATTAGATAATGTATAAATACACAAAATTAATTTATTAAAGTCTTCACGACTTCATTCTTATTGACATTTGTGCTCAATTCAGAGTCTACCTTCATTCATCAGGTTCCTGACACAGATATCATAAAAGAGGCAGTTGCCACACTACTGTAGCAGAACAGTAGTTCTGTTTCTGGGCCTTTTGTTTTATGATTCAATCATTGAGAAGAAACATTGAGGCAGTTGACCCACGGTAAATTTAACAAGAGCCCGACACGCATCAGCAGTATCACACACAGATGAAATTGGTGCTGACTGGGTGACAGCTGTTATTGTGGGACAGCGAGAGGCTCGAGGGCCTTTAAAGTGAATGGGAATGACAGCACTTCACAGAGGCCTGATGGGAACTCCTTGACAGGTTACATAGTCACACACAAAGGCGATCCTGCTGCTGTCGCACATCATCACCTTTTAAACATGTCAAACCTCTATTAGACTGCATAAAAAGCTTGACAAAATTCTGGCTGTGCTGACATGTGAGATAACAAATTAAAAAACGATTCCATTCCCATATCCAGATCATTATTTAAAAAGAAATAATGATCTCTGTTGTCCCCATGCCCACACTGATTCTTTTATTAAGCAGATACATTATCTTGAATGTGATTGCTTTAATCATTTAATAGTTAATTACTCTTGTAACAGCAGTGGATTTACAGTGGTATATTCCATTGTTAGCTGGAAGGGCTGGTGGTCAGATTTACTTGGTATTAGGTAAATCATCTCCTCAGGATCTTGGCTTCATTTTCTTTAAAATTATATGATTCTCTTGTTGATTCTCAGTCAAACTTTCCATGAGTTAAATCCTCATAACTCGCTTTCTAAACTTTTTGTCTTCTCACAGATCCACCTAGACCTCTTGCCACTGTCTTCTGCCCATCAACCTGGTGGGACATTTACCTATTGCCTGATAAACACAGGAGTTGTCAACCATTCAGTATAACCATGGGCCAGTCCCTGCCATGGAAACTTGTATACATTATCTCTAATCTTCACTATCCCCCAAAAGCCAACTATTGTTATTTTACTGATGATAACCCTTAAGATTTTTAAAAAGGCTTCAGCAAGGGCTAAGTCAGTCAGTAATATGCTTTCTGCAAAGGCATGAGACTGGACTTGATACCCAGCCCCACCAAATGACAGCCAGTTGTACCAGGACAAACCTGGAATCACAGCTCTGGGGAGGCAGAGCCAGGAAGATCCCTGAGCCTTGCTAGCCAACTGGTCTGGTCCAATAAGTGAGCTCCAAGTTCAGTGAGAGACTCTGTCTCAAAAAAAATAAGGTTAAGAAGAAATTGAGGAAAATACCAATGTTGACCTCTGGCCTCCCAAATGTATACACACACACACACAAACAACTACATACATGTACACAAAAATAAAGAAGACTTAAGAAATTTGCCCTGGAGATGATATGCAAGAAAAGCCTTAGAGTTAACCAAATCTGAGGGGTCCTACAATGAACTAGGAATATAATCTTGAGTACATTCATTTGCTCTTACTACTTCTAATTTTCTCATGCATAAAATGGAATAATAGGGGGCTCAAGACATAGCTTAGCAGTTAAGAGCACTGGCTGCCCTTGCAGAGAACCCAGGTTTGGTTCCCAGTACCCAAACAGTAGCTAAGATCCATAACTTCTCCAGCTGTGTGTATCCCAGATACCACTCAATAAAGAAACTTCTTTTGCACCAGATGAAGAATAGTACAGTCCACAACTGGATACACACAGACATTGTCTGTGAATTACTCAAGCCTAAGCAACCCATCTACAATTCAACCTCTATACCTAAGGCTCACACAACATAGAATAAGGACCCAAGAGGACACTAATTAACCTCTTAACTCTCATTAAGGAAGTTCCCTCATGCAACAAGGGGTCAAGAACTCAAAAGGTCATGAATGGTCAAAGCGTAGAGATTAGGAGTCTACAGAGTTGTGGGTCCATGGACAGGTGGCCTATATTCAGCTTCCTTCACCAAGGGGTTCAGGGAATATTGTGGAAGATGGGGTGGAAAGATTGTAAGGGCCAGGGAGGTGGTACAAAACCATATGCAAATAGAATCCCATGAGCTCCTTGGACCCTGATCATATTAACCTACAGCACTGGTGCCAGCAAAACCCATACAAGCTCAACCAGACAAAATCCCAGCATGGAACTACAAAAATAGGTAGCAGAACCCAACGTTGGCAGAAGAAATATTGTCAGCTGATTATGGTTGGGTGAGGAAGAACTGGCTTTCTTTAACCGAGGGACTCTAGATAGGCTGTCTAGAGCTCAGAGGATAAACTAGCACTGATGAATGCCTGGGAGATAAATTAACACCATAGGTCCTAACACAAATGACATAATGTATGAAATGGGGGAGGGGGACCTGTGGGAGGTAGTATAAAGGCAATTAAGACTGATTGAGATGTTATGTATGAAATATACAAAAATTCAATTAAAAATTTTAAAAATAAATAAGTTAAATATTTTAATTACATAAATAGAATAATAATGTATAATATGGGGAGATTAGGGAAACAGGCAGGACCATAGTGCAAAACATATTTCCATACATACAGTTTTGACTCCTGCTTATGGGAAAAGAAATATTAGTAAGCATCTGATTACTTTTCCCAAGATGAATTGCCTCAGGCCTCTGTAAGATTGCACATAACATCCCCTTAGATAGGATGAATAGTATTACATAATCTCCATGGTCTAACTTGAATGTGAGACCCCCTCTGACAACCACTTGCTGCAGTGTATTCAAACAAATATTCTTTTAAGACATTGCGCTTTTCCCTATTTGAAAGACAGAGATAGTATATGTCAGAAAGAGTGCATTTTCTACCTTGATGAGACCCTGGAAAGATTGTAACACGTTGATGGAGAAGGATGGACAAAGTTCTACAATATTGCAGAAACAAGCTTTCTGTTGCCCTCTAATTTTCCACTGCAAACATTAGCATTTATCATTAGCTCAGCATAGCATCCTCCAGTGCTTGCAATCTTCCACTTTCTGGCAGAGAGCTGAAAACAAGCTTTGAGCATTACATTTAAAGCACAAAAGGTCACACAGAACTTTTTGATCATTTCTGTTAGTTTCCATTACTTTTTTTGCAAATAAACAATCAAAGTATGACCCAAAGGAGAAAGTCACAACTTTAGACAATCCTAAAGCATAATATCAAGTCAAAATAATAAAAGGCTACACCTTAAGATAGAAAATACAAGTAGTCCCAGAGGTGGCCATGCAGTTTTTACATACCCAGATGCACTAAGACATGTTGTTTCTAGCCTAAACATGAGCAGCACTGTCTTAGATGATCAAGTTCACTAGTAGGCTGAACTCCAGTCTGTGAGTTACATTCAATGCTCCCTTTTTTTCTCTCAGGAGCCCTCACCTTCCTGTTTCCCAGAACCTAAAGCCCAAGAAGGCAAGAATCTTCTCAGAGCTGTCTTCATATTAGTATATATAATAGATATCAAATATATAAAAAAACTAGAAATGAATACATACATAACCACATGTGATAGGATTGTACATAGTTGTGCATGTATGTGTGGATCTGAGCATATATATATATATATATATATATATATATATATATATATATATATATATATATTTGTGATATATATATATGTATATGTATATATATATATATATAAACACACACACATATATATCTCACAGATGATATATACAGCTGTGTTAGAGACTTTGAACTTGATGGAATGATAGCACATGATCTGTGTTAGAGATACTGATGGATTAAAATCTCTCCTGCCGTACCCTTATGGCAGCTCACAGCCATCTGAAACTCCGTGGAATTTTCACTTAGAAAGCACTGCACAGGTCTCACACAATTCACCTGTGAGAGGTCACCCTTCTTTCAAGCTTTGCTCCAGCTTCCAAACATCAAATTCCTGAACTTTAGTTGATCTCTTTCTAATGAATGCCATAATAAACTAAGTAATAAGTGAATCTTAAACTAATGATTAACATTAGTTCATTGAGTCCCATCCTATCATCCATGCCAAACTTTCCTATTCAGAATAAACTGCCACTCAACATTTTGGTCGAAGTCAGTTTGGATTGTTTAATCTCTTCAGTTCCTAGAAGCCATGGGGTGTAATTGTTCTTCCCTGCTAACCCACAGATAGCTAAGGGAATGAATGGCCTTTGTCCTGATTCTGAGCCAGCCAAAAATGCACATTTTCAAACAAAGATTTCTGCTCTATGGAAGCTTTCTTCTTCATTAAAATAATTGAGTATTATGCCCGTTGCTCTATGAAACATAATTTTTAAACTATAAGTGTAGGACCCTATGGTGTCATGCTAGAGAAATAAACTACCGAATACTTGCCAGTTAAAAATATCTTTACTGTAATCATTTTTCTTTATATTTCCTGCAAAGTCATCTGAAATGCACTCTCCAGTACAGGTAAATCATCCAGGCTGTGCCTGGTGCCTGGTCATGTGATTCGTGTGGTTTTAGACTACTTAGGTAAGAAATCATTTAAAGTGCTGAGAATTGGAAAATGTAACATTGAAATCCAACATGGGAATTCTGGCTGCTTCCTTGATTACTTGGGTCTCTGATTAATTGTTCACACGAATAGATAGATATGCAATTACTTTGAGTCAAGGCAACAGAGAAATCCTTTCTAGCACTTGATTAGGAACAATGAGTTATACCCTGAGAAGCCTATCATTACTCATGGCCAGTGCCTCCAATTTTAGAGAGTTTTTTTTCTAAGAAATGAATTGTCATTGGTGACGATGAGTTTTTATGGTTTTGTAAAATCAATTTTACAAAAAAAATGTTAAATAGGAGGTGCAAAGGCACTTCTCACTAATGCTGGGTGATTCATTTGTATTCCAATATTTTTATGACAAGACAGAACAATTATAGGCTTTAGAATAAATCAGATATGGGTTCCAATCTATCTCTTAACAGTCCTTGAGCAATATCCATTAATGACTGAAAGCTTAAATTTCTTCATGCATAAAGGCCAATCAAAAAATTCTACCTTCAAGACTTCTTATAAAGATGAAATGAGATGCTGCACAATGTCAACTTGAGAGCATTATTTACACACATACTTACATATTTACTAGGTATCTCTCTCCATGAATAAATGCAACTTGAAAATGAGATTCTCTGGCATAAGAAAAACAAAATTCACAGGTTAAGTTTACAAATCTAATAAAAATTCTCTTTATAGAATCACTACCTGATTTACTCTTCATCCTGACTACCATATGGCATGTGTCAGACAGCATTGGACCATTCTAGACATTCACCTGTGAAGACTAATCCACAACAGCCTTGATAAAAGCCAGGGAATGTCAGGAAATAGGAAGAAGTTTTCATCAAGTTCATGTCCTAAAGACCTCAGTGATGACAACTTCTCCCGCAAAACATTTCCAAGTGTCTTCAACCATATGGACTTGCACCTTTTAAGCAGGCAAGGTGCAACCTTAGTGGCTAGAGGTCAGGATGACAACCAAAGGGCCTTTGACCTTCAGCTACCAAAAAGGAAGCTCAGTTGGTGTTGCTTTCTTCACACAGGGAAAACAAAGTATGCAGTAAATATGCAATTCTATTGAGTTCCCATAGTAGCTTGAGCGAGTGCCTATTAAGTACAAAGAGACTACATGTTTCTCATGTAAGTACATTTAAGGAGAGCTAGGCAATGGTTAAGCTTTGACAGTGCTTAAATTCTTTAGGGACCAGCTGTCCAAGGAAAAGCAGAAAGAGCATGACATTTCCTGAATGGATAATGGCTGCCTGTCAGATCCTTGTTCACAGCACACACTGACTCCACACACTGGGATGTATCAAAGACAGGGCATCGATACCCTGCTCATAGAGGAAGGTCTAAATGACAAGGAATTCATTTGTATCTGGTGGGATCTTTCGACTGTAAAGAACTCAAGTTAACATGGGAGGTGGGGTGTGAATAGAGGCATAGGCAGACTAGAAAGTTATATAAACAGAAATTGAAACTGGGCCATAGTCAATCACAGAGCTAGCCAGGCTTGTCAGCCAGGCCCAGAGATCACATGGTCTCTCCTTCCATTTCTGAGGAAATGTGTTAGACTATAATCCCTATTCTCTATAAACCACCATGGCCCAAACCTTAGGAAATAGTTCTCTCCTTTGCATTTTTCCTTGTTGTTGGGATCACCCATATTTCCTAATGCAAAATATTGCAAGAGGATCTGATGTTCCAAACTCATCTATTCATGTCAGTGTCATAAAAGCCAACTACCCAGACTGGCTGACCTTGGGTGAGAGTGACCACTTTGGGTCAATTAGTTGAAAAAGAACAATTAGGGAGAGAAAGTTAGCAGTCTGCACCAGACCATAAGGAATGACTGGGCCAGCAAGCTCACTGATGGCTCCTTATCTAAAGGTCCCTGAAAAGTAGAAGGTAAAATGAAAGAAGGCCAGCAGTTCCTGACTCACCAAACCCAACAAACAGCCTGAGCAACAGCTGTCAAGAG
The DNA here is from genome assembly GCA_009823505.1 of Rhizomys pruinosus. NCBI lineage: Eukaryota > Metazoa > Chordata > Mammalia > Rodentia > Spalacidae > Rhizomys > Rhizomys pruinosus. The sequence continues at coordinate 92,358 of VZQC01003477.1, read as the reverse complement.
GTACACAGATTTGATAAATGGTGTTTGGAAACCTTCCCTAAGCTCTGCCAGGAATACTGGACTCACATTTAAATGCAAAGTCCAAAATTTCAGAGCAAACACATAAAAGCCCCCGGGGAGAAAATACATTAAGATTAATATCCAATAGACGTTCATGGGATTTAAATTAAAAACTGGGTATATTTTCTTTTTCAATTAGAAAATAGCAATTTGGTAAATGTAGCATCAAAATATTGCATTAAATAGAATTCATATTCTTTATTAAAACTTTTTTCTCAGATAAAAAGTGAGAAAAAGCAATGTTAGAAAGGGCCAGCCATATACAACTTCAATTGAATTCAAAGGAGTATGGCGAGTCTAATGCAGTATTCCTAAAATGATTATGAAAGGTAATCACAGAAATTGCAGTACCTATTCCAACTTCAAGAATGATAAATAATGAGGTGGCTGCATTTCAAGGAGATTGAGATGAATGAATTCCAGCACTTGACTACTTTTCCCTGCCCACAGAAGGAGTGAGTTTGATGTCAGAGTTTGAAACAGGTTTTCCGAGGGGAAAAAAAGGATCACACAAGAAATTGAGGTCAAGTCAGAATAAGAAATGAAGGCATGGCAGTGACTGAAGAATAGCTCTGCTGGGTAGCTCCAAAAGGGGAAAATGTGGAGACAGAGCTTTAATCACAAATTCCTAAAGGTCAGGGGAGAAGTAGGCAACGGCTGAGAGCTTCTTTCAAATAGTTTAAAATGACAGGAGTGTTCACAGGACAAGATTTCAGGATGAGAAGCAATAGTGTACTTGCTTTGTTATTTTACGATTTCTATCTTTCAATCATCATTTAAGAATTTTTCTGTTATGCTGGGGCTACAGCAGAGGTAGGGTGCATGCACATTTTTTGGACTTTTACTTTATGATATCATTTTTACTTCATTCCATGTGCCACTTTTCCCCTGATGTAAGTGTTTAGCATCTCCCTCCATAGGGAATAGAAGGTTATGATATCTTTTTCAAGATTAGTGATGAACTATCTCTTCTCTTTTTCTCTTTTTAATATATATTTTGTACAAGATTATCAAATCTAGACCCGTGCCCCCCACCCTATCCCCCCACCCCACCAGAGCTCATGTATTCTGCCAAACATGCTTTTCATCTCTTTCTCAGTCTTTCGCGACATTCTCCGTGTCGAAGTTGATTGTTTTGAGCAGAAGTTTACTGTTTCAGTCAGTTCTTTGATGCAGTCCTTTCTGTTGTTATTGTTGTTGTTGTTATTGTTTCCAATTTGCATCAATCCCAACTGCTTGGACAAAAGCTCAAGGGGCCATGCACAAGAAATACTTACAACTAGGTAATTGGCACTAGCATCCACAGATGATGGATACCATTTGTCATTTGTTTTTCTGGGACCTCTTCTTTATTGTAGCATAGCTTATGCATCAGTTCTCTTAGATTCATTTCAATCTCAAGTTCCCATAGTTAATAAGCTACCAAACAAATAGATTTTCATTCTTTCCTTTAATTTGAAAACAAAAGCAAAAAATTTTACTGTTTATATTTGAATATAAGTATACTAAATTTCCTTTAACCTTATGTATGCTACAGGGACAGCCATAAAGGATTCTTTTTTTTTTTTTTTTTTTTTTTTTTTTGGTCTTTTGCGCCAGCGGGCTCCATTCGCCCCAGCTATCCTGGAACTTGCTCTGTAGACCAGGCTGGCCTTAAACTCACAGAGATCTGCCTATGTCTTAATGCAATTTGTATTAGTCACTTTTCTATTGCTGTAATAAAACCACCATGACTGAGGGAACTTATAAAAGGAAGAGTTTATTTGAGCTTACGATTGATGGTTCCAGAGAATTGAGGTCCAATGTGGCAGGAAGGCATGGTGGCAGAAGTGAGTAGCAGAAGCCTGAGGTTCACATCTTCCAATGCGCACAGGAGCTGAAAAAGGAGGAGAGAGAGAGAGAGAGAAGAGAGAGAGAGAGAGAGAGAGAGAGATTGGAACTGCAAGGCTTGTTGTAAACTCATATAGGCCACCCCGTGATGTACTTCCTCCGCATGGCCCCAAACGACCAACAACTGGGGACCAAAATGTCTGTACTTGAAGCCTATGGGGGAAACAGCCTCTCATTCAACTACCATGCAACTTGGGGCTTTAAACTAGCAGATTGTGGCTAACAATATTAATTCTTCTCTTTAACATATACATTATGTGACCCATATATCTTCTATGCAAAACTGCTTTCTGTAGAGAGTTTTCTTTTTGTCTCCTTAAATGTTATTCTCTTTCACCACTACTGCTTAGAGCACTGGGCCACTAATCTTCAAGAGCTTGGGCTCTCTTTTGTTTGGGGCATTTGTGTGTGTGTGCCTTGAAATGTGTGTGTGTTTCTTGAAAAAAAAAAAAATATATATATATATATTGAAAAAAGAAAGATCTAGAAGTAATGAATTATTTACACTGATCATAAATAACCCAGACAGGATGTTCTAGTTTCTCTTCAATTGTGACAAAACACTCTGACTGACACCAACTTGGGTTTAGATATTTTTACATGTATCTATTCACTTATTCATTCATTGGCTGGGCTGCATCCCAATGCCCATTTGTGTGGGGCATACGAGACAAATTGCACCGAATTGGTATCCTTTCTACTTACTTTGGGTTTTTTTTTTTAATTTTTATTGATGCTTTGTGCTGCATTACATCATTTTCCAATTCAGATCGGGCATATTCCCTTTCCCTTCCCCCCACCCCCACCCCACCGAGATCATGCATTCTGCCATAACTGTCCGCATTTTCTCTCCAGTTTTTTTTTTTCATTTTAGCTATAAGTTATAATCCATGATACAAGCATCCTTCATGTAAAAACCAATTTGCACGCTGTTTGTGTCCAACTCCCCCAGCCCCACCTTCCAGTACGTGGGTGAAGGGTTGTTCATAGGTTGAATTCCAAATGAGGTCCAGACTACATCGCTGAATTTCACCATTTCACTCCCAATTGCAGCCTTACATTACCGCCTGCCCTTCTTCCCAGATTATGCCCTGGCTTAGAAAATGGGCCACAGGTGGATGAGAAGTACAGATCAGTCCTACTCTCTCTGGAGTTGTTGACTTGGACCTCTGGTAATTTCTGGCTGTTTCCTTTCATGGGCTGAACCAGTTTGTCCAGGATAACCCTTTCGATTCCTACTATGAAGCACAAGCAATTAGATATATAGGTATAAACAGCCGTTAATCGTTTTGGTAGGTTACTTTGGATAGACACATATTGTTTGGATGATAGTTAATCTATGAATTACATTTTTCCCTTCCTGTTTTAAGTATGAACAGGGGGTCTTACTGGGGCTTATGAAAGATCTCTAACGTGTAGAGGATGTAAGCTTTGTGGCATCAAGCCGATGGGTTATTCCTCCAACGGAGAGAGCCAGATACGCCAATTAGATTGGGGATACACAGGCACAGGTGCCTTGCTGCACAGTATTTCCAGGCAGAGTGAGGTGTAGCTGGTTGCTGACGGTGGAGTCTTGCTTGACTCCAGGAGACGGTCTTTGCTTTATTGTTTAAGTGGGCCTTGGTAACACTCCTCTGGTTCCAGGGGCCAGTCTGTGTACACTTGGCAAATTGTGTGGTCTCAATTACATCTTCCCATGTTAACGTCAGGTCTTCAACAGGGGCTCTTATCGCCCCCTCCTGCAGGATACCAAGTTAGAGGCAAGGGGCCTTCTTTACCTTTGTGTGGGGCCTTGTAGATCCCCTGGAACTTTAACATCCCCCTGGTAGAACAACCATTGCTGATGTAGAGCTCCTGCTATTAGATAATTTTGCTTAAGTGCATAGCTTTAAGGAGCTTTAGTTTTATATTTGGTTCTGAACAGGAAATAATCCTTTCACCAGTTCTTATTTTTCTTTATTTGTCTTATATAAAGAAGAAAGCCCAAAAAAATTTTTTTACCAGTTTTATAAGAGATTACCCTCTATACTAGTTGTCTCCAATTTACAGTTGTGGAGACGACCTATCATCGTCAAATTCTCCTTCTTCTGGGGAGGAGGCAAGAAAGGTCTCATCATATCAAAACCTTGCAGCCCTCGATGGTATAAGTTTATTAGGAACTCATTATAAATAGTTGTTAACATGTAGGGCCACAGAAAGGGGTTTTGTTTATGGCATATCTGAGGCTTTTATTCTTTCTTTTGATCAGGTCAACATTAGTTGCACTTTCTGGTATATCCTACTTGATGCAAAGCTGTACTCTTTCTTTCTCAGCCGTTATTAAGTTGGTGACATTTTGAAAAATAATTTAAACAAAAAATCTTTTCCTCGTGTTGTTTTAGATTTGATTGCAAGGTTTTTGACGGAAAAGGTTTCAGTCTGATCTGTATCCCCCCCCCCCTTTTTTTTTAAACCCATGAGTCTCAGAAGACAGAGTTGTATTATACATAACTATGGGTGGAATCAAGCCAGATTTCATCAAATTTTACCCTGTGGTCTTTGGGTGACTATATATGTTTAACTGGGAGGCAAAACTTAATTTTTTAGTGTTAATCATCTAACTTAAAGAGAATACTACAAGGTGATAACCTGTAACAAACAGAGAAATATATTAGAACATTTGTATGTGCCAATTCCCAATGTTTATTGCTCTACCAATTTTTTGTAAAACAAATGTGGACCAACCAGCGAATTATATCTACATTTAACTCAGATGCATTACCGTTTTAAATACAGATTTGTCGGGTAAAACCTAAGGTCGTTCGTTTCACCACTAAACAAATATTGACTGTGATTCTGAAGTTACCTAAACTACACCCACCGTATCCCTGTCAGACACCAGTGTCCACGGCACTTGAACCAAACGCCCTGGTCTTGCGAACTCCCACCTGTACAACTTAAATATGCACCCCTCTCCAATTTTCTTTTCCGAATATTACACAACCCCCGCCTCCACCCTCCTCCCACACCCACCTCTGCTACCCGCAACCCCAATCACCAACTTTCCCCATTTCACACCGTACATTTCTCGTCAAGCAGTCTCCTTTTGTATGTTGTTCTTTTACTACCGAACTCTCCCTCACTTTCTCCCCCACTGAGAATCATATTTTATCATCCCTCTGCGGCTTGTTGCGCCACACTAGCAACAACATATGAGGGACACCATTTTGTCGTTTGTTTTATGGGACTGTGTTACATCACCATTAAATCCACACGTATTCACCAGGGCTCCATTCCACTCTCTAAAGCCAAAGTTAATGACTTGCTTTTCACATCTTTACCACTGCATAGAACTCTCCATCACTACTACATCCATGTACCAACATTTTGTATTATCACCACTGTAAGTTGAGGTCGCACCCGGCAACCTGGGCTGGTTCCCCAAGCCTTTTTGCCCCTACTCGTGAACAGAGCGCACCAATACATATCATCAGGCTGTTGCATTGTTCTTCGCTTTCAGTCAGTCAAGTGGCCTGCTTCTTGTGCGTATATATACCTTCCAGGCCCCAGTTGGTATTTGACTGGGTTTCAACCCCTGGTAAGGCCTCATTTTGAGTTGTTTAAAGGTTCTCCACACGCCTTTCCATAGTGGCTGTACCACCCACATGTTTACATTCCCCAGACACCCTACTGGTATGAGCGTCCTTCCCCCCTTTCCCCGCAAACCTCTCCAGATTTTTTTGTGGTATCACATTCGTGTCTCACTGATTTTCCTAGCCAAGTCCCTTATTTGGCCAGTAACGCGTATTAATTATCAACAGTGTGTTTCTCACATTGCATTTCCTTTTTTTACTCAGAGAGTTGAACAGCTTCTCAAGATAGTTCTCTGCCTATACACTACCCCATCTCCCCATAACTGTGACGTTGTCTAGTTATACGATATTTGCGCCTCCATCTTTTGAATGATTCATTTGTTTTCTTTCTTCTTTGTTTTTTGAGTAGCTTGTATACTCTGGAAATTAATGCTTTGTCAGATGTATCTGCTGTGAAGGTTTCCTCCCACTCTGTGGGTCTTCTCCTCACTTCCTTTATTGCTTCCTTTGATGTACAGAAGCTTTTGAGTTTAATGAGGTCCCATTTGTCAATTGTCGATCTTATTTCTTGTGCAGCTGCTGTCTGATTTAGGAAGTCTTTTCCTACACCTATGTCTTGTAGTCTGCTGCCAAGCTTCTCTTCTATCACCTCCAGAGTTTGGGGTTTCACGTTGAGGTCTTTGGTCCATCTGGAGTTGACCTTTGTACAAGGTGAGAGGTAGGGGTTTAATTTCATTCTTCTACAAGTGGTGATCCAGTTTTGCCAGCACCACTTGCTGAAGATGCTGTCTTTCCTCCATTGTGTCTTCTTGGCCCCCTTGTCAAATATGAGGTGGCTGAAATTGTATGAGCTCAGGTTTGGATCTTCAGTTTTATTCCATTGGTCAACTGGTCTGTTTTTGTGCCAGTACCAGGCTGTTTTTATGACTATAGCCCTGTAGTATAGTTTGATGTCTGGTATAGCGATCCCCCCTGTATTGCTCTTTTCACTCAGGGTTGCTTTGGCTATTCGGGGTCTTTTGTTTTTCCAAATGAAATTGAGGATTTTTTTTTCCAAGCCTGTGAAGAAACTCTTGGAGATTTTGATTGGGATCGCATTAAATCTGTACACTAGTTTGGGTAGGATGGACATTTTTAATATATTTATTTTCCCATCAGAAGATGGACAAACCTCCCATGCTCATGGATTGGGAAAATAAATATAGTAAAAATGTCCATCTTTCTACTACTTTGGTTACTTGGATCAAACTCATGTCACTAGGTTTGGCTACAAGCACCCTTCCTTACCTGATGAGCCATCTTACCAGCCTTAACCTTAATTAATTAAAAGTCCTAACACAAAATATAACTATCTCACATATCTTTATATTCCAGTTATTAGACTAGCTAAAAATAATTTTAAAGTAAAGGAAATAGAGAAAACACTATCTCAAAGCTGAGAAATTGGTACAAATTAAACTAACAATTACAAATATGAAAGAGCTGTATTTCTTAGAACATAACAGGGTTATGTTTTGTTACCCAATTAGCAGTCATTACAATTAAACTTAGAAGTTTAAATTTTCAAAAAAAAGTTTAAATTTTCATTAATTTAAGTCACTCATGAGAAATCTTACCATATCTTGCAAAGATTATGTCCTTGCTCAAACAAGCAATGTTATCTACTATTATAACAAGAACCAAGGTAGATACAGAGATGTAAAGATTAATAAAGGGTGCCTTGAATCTTTACCTCAGAATAGAGGATATTCCTGAATCCTTGTTCAAAGGAATACACACAATGATACAGTGAAAGAGAATAAACATAATGGTGTCTGTAAACTACTAGAGTAAACAAAAAGGAAAGCTTTTCCAAAGGTGACAGTTGAACTAGCTCATGTGAATATTTTAAAGGCCAATTTGCTACACATATAAAACCTCTCTGCTTTGTATTTATTGCTAATAAGAAACAGATTTTAACTCAGCAAGGGCAGTGATGTATGCTCCCTGCAAGAAAGATCTCTTGATTCCTTAGGGTCTCCACGATAAAGAGTCTGAGGTGTTAAAGTTCAATCATTCCTGGGAAACAGAATGTGAACAAAAGTAGGTAACAGGCTTAAAGTGTTGCTGAGCCTTTTGAAAATCAAATGAAAAAACCAAAAGGAAATAAGCTGTCTCAAAAGAGTCTATCATCATGACCTGTAAGAATCTAGAGACCCCAAAGACCTTAAAACAGAGGATGTGGCAAATAAAGTCATTACTTAGAAGGAATAACTCCCACTAGCTTTGAAGAACTCATTTCCCTGAGACTCTCAACTCCTAGAAACCTAAACTTCTTTTCCAGCTTCCTCTAGAATATTTATTTTTCAGGTTCATACATTTTATGGATATTTCTCTTTGTTGTTCTCTCTCTCCCTCTCCTTCCCTGAGAAGCTGCTTCATTTCCACAGTACTCAAAGCATCTCCTTAGATAATACTACTGAGAAACATTTTTAATTATTTCAAATATTATTAGTGCAAATCAACTGTATTCATTAACATTCCTTCCTTTGTGAAAACACAAGGATGAAATTCACTCAATGTTATTAGTTTTTGGATAAGAGCAGCAAGGTAAAAATCTATAGATATTTTGATTTTTTTTTTCTTGACTTGTTACATGTTTAAGTTTGGGCAAAAATAATTCAATGTTTTTATTTAATGACTAAATAAGGCATTTTGCTCTGTTCATTGCAAGAAGATCAGTAACAGCACTAAGTGGGCTATGTTAGCCACTGCTGTCTCATAAGAACCATCAAGGCAACCAAGACACATTGAAACAATTCCAGTTTGTGGTAAGCAAACAAGCATAGTTTTGTCTCCCTGTAGGTATGTTGTTCTGCACTGGGAAGCCAATATTTCAATGATGTCCACCCGTCTTAGTTAGAGCCTGTTTGGTCCAGATTACATTCTCTGGACAAGCTCTAGGGAATTGAGACTCAGCTCTGTTATTTAGCAAGATACTGCATAATATACATCCCTGAAGCCATATGATCATTTAAAACAAGGCTTCTTAATAAATATCAACTGAAAAAGTTTGACACTTCTGTCAACTTTTCTTTTTTTTTTTAACATTTTTTATTGATGCTTTGTGCATTTCATACATCATTTTCCAATTCAGTTCAGGCATATTTCCCTTTCCCTTCCCCCCCACCCCCACCCCAACCGAGATCATGCATTCTGCCATAACTGTCCTGCATATTTCTCTCAGTTTTTTTTTTCATTTTTAGCTATAAGTGATAATCCATGAGTACAAGCATCCTTCATGTAAAACCAATTTGCACGCTGTTGTGCCGAAACCCCCACAGCCCCACCTTCCAGCGTGTGGTGAGGGGTTGTATGTTCAATCAGGTTGATCAAATGAGGGTCCAGACTACATCGCTGTAATTTCACCATTCACCCCAATTGCAGCCCTTACATTCCGCCATGCCCCTTCTTCCGCAGATTACTGCCTGGGCTTAGAAAATGGGCACAGGTGGATGAGAAGCAGATCAGTCCACTCTCTCTGGAGCTGTTGTCTTGGACTCTGGTAAATTCTGGCTGTTTCCTTTCATGGGCTGACAGTTTGTCCAGGAATAACCTTTCGATCCTACTAATGAAGCACAAGCAATTAGATATATAGGTATTTAAACAGCGTTAATAGTTTTGGTAGGTTACTTTGGTATAGACGCATATGTTTAGATGATATGTTGATCCATGAATTACATTTTTTCCTGTTAAGTATGACAGGGTCTTACTGTGGCTTATGAGATCTCCTAACGTGTAGAGGATGTAAGCTTGTGGCATCAGCCATGGGTTATTCCTCCAAGGAGAGAGCCAATAGCCAATTAGATTTGGGATATACAGGCATATGGCTGCCTCTGCTGCACAGTATTTCCAGGCAGGTGAGGTGTAGCTGGTGCTGACGGTGGAGTCTTGCTTGACTCA